>VDFB02149082.1:0-37779 GCA_007258455.2 Sequoia sempervirens | reverse complement strand
AATATTTAATTATATTGATTAAATATTAATTACTTAATGATTTATAATATAAAGTTATAATGTTATATTATAACTTAAGTGATTTGCCTTGAGGGGTGCGCCCATCATCAGAAGGGGCCAAAAGTGACAATGAAATTATATTAAAATATTCAGCTGTGACTATTGAAATATTAAAAGATTAAAATATGAATATTTCATTAAAACCCTATTCTTAAGGAAATCGCACTTTTCAGCATTAAGAGGATTTTGCCTTGGGTTTTGAGCCATGATGTGATTATTGGATTTTGGAGAAACTGATCAAATTGATCTGAGCACAAAACCTTAGGGTTTGAACTCGAATTCCTTGGGGAACGAGCCATCTCCAGCGGAAAGCAATTCAGAGAGTGTGAAATATCACTTGATCTATTGCCAGCAGAGGTTTTCTCACACAGAAGAAATCATTGATCTTCAGAGTTAATTCATTACAGAGCTTCAGCATACTTTCTACCATTCAAGAAGGCATCTATTAACCTGGGCGCATCATATTCAGAGACCTAGACATTGATTTGAGGAGGCCGTACAAATCATTAAAGCTGTTGTACCTGGCCGTACCTGTACCAGGTCGTACCATCTTGTCTGGAGCCGTCTTTTGCTTGGAAGGTGAAACGCCTTTCTTCTTGGCTTCTTATCATCTCCAGTAGTGGCGCATACTTCTTGGGCAACATCAAAGATTATCAGATAGAGGGAGGAGAAGATCATTCATTGCAGCCGTACAATTCTGTACCTTCAGCTGTGGCAGAAATACCAGGTTTTTACCAAATAAAAAAATGTTATTCTTTAATGCATGCTTCCAGATCTTATTGTATTGTTGCCAGTTGATCAAATAAAAGCAACGCCTTCATTCTAGCTTGTATTTTCTACACATATTGAAGATCTATATATTTTATAGATTTTATTATTAATTTCTAGAAAAGCTGCATCATCTATTTAATATTGTCAAAAATCAAAAAAATTGCAAAAACTAAAACGCCGTAAAAACATACAAACTTCACCGACCGCATCGTGGGGAAACTAGGGTTTCTACACCACCGTAGGAAAGCTCACACAATGAGCCAAGATGGGGTCTCCTGATAGAGCATCCGCCATAATATTATTTTCCCTTTGACATATTCATCAAGCCAAAGCCGTAGTTTGAAGCTTACTCACCCACTTCTATTGCCTCTCGTTTAGGTCCTTTTGATGCATAAAATGTTTGAGGCTATTGTGATCAGTCTTGACCACGAACTTGTTTCCCACCAAGTACTGCCTGAACTTGGCTAATGCATGCATAATGGCAAGCATTTCCTTGTCATAGATAGGGTATGTTCTTTCAACACCCCTCAGTTTTCTGCTCTCAAACACAATAGGATGTTTGTCTTGCATCAAGACAGCCCCAACTCCTTCACCGAATGCATCACATTGCAATTCGAATGGCTTGGAGAAATCCAGAATAGCCAGAACCGGACACGAACTCATGATCTTCTTGAACTTGTCAAAAACAATTTGGGCCTTTTCTGACCAACAAAAAGCCCCCTTTTTGGTGAGATCAGTAAGAGGAGCAGCATTCTGTGAATACCCCTTTACAAATCTCCGATAGAACCCACAAAGACCCAAAAACCTTTCAATCGAAGTTAAATTTTCGTGAGGTACAATCAACTATCGCTTTATCTTTTCTGTGATCCACCTTACCTCAAGACCATTATGTGGGTTAAGGTACAAGATTCTCCATTCCAAATTCATACTTGATGCTTTTATAACAAACTCGGGATTCTGTGGATATCAAGCATTCTCCAAGTGCTTGAGATGATCTTCCAAGTCTTACAAAATCGTAATGTCATCAAAAATATCACCAAACCTCCTAACCGATTCCCGAAAAACTCTGCTCATGCAAGACCCGAAGGTAGCCGGAGCTGCTAGTCAACCCAAATGGCATGACTAAAAATTTGAAATGGCCATAGTGACATCTGAAAGCTGTCTTCTCCACATCGGATCCTCTCATTCGAATCTGATAGTAACCCGATCTCAAATCGATCTTCGAGAAGAACTTGGCCCCATGTAGCTCATCAATGAGCTCATCTATTCTGGGAATGGGGTATCTGTTTTTGATGGTGCTTTGATTCAAAGCACGATAGTCCACGCACATGCGCATGGTACCATCCTTCTTCACAAGAACCACTGCAGATGCAAAGGGGCTCTTGCTTGGGCGAATGAAACCCATCTCCAAGAGTTCTTGAATATTCTTCTCAATCTCATCCTTTTGCCTCTTCGGGTACCGATATGGAGTTGTAATTACCGATTTAGCCCCTTCCTTGAGCTCTATGATATGTTCTGAACCCCGTTCAGGTGGTGGTCCAGGAGGCAAATCTGCAAAGACTTTGCTCTTCTTCGTGAGTAGAGATTGGACATCAGGAGGATAGTCTCTCTTAGTCTCAACCGGACTAGCAGGGAGGATCATGCACTCTGCAACCCACTCAGCTTGATCGTGACGGATCAGCCTTGCCATTCTTTTGAATGACACAACCCGAGGGCCTCCATTGGACATTCCTCTTAGAACTATCTTCTTCCCATCGGATTGAAACTTCAGCTCCATAGTCTGCAGATTCAAGGAGATCTCCCCAAGAGAACACAGCGATTGAATGCCTAGGACGGCATCAGTATCTCCAATGTGAACTACATAGAAGTCATCCTTGACTTCGTAGTTTCCCAATTGCATGGTCATGTTCGAGATTTTCTTTGTGCAAGAAATATGAAATCCATCGGCAACCATGACCTTGAAACCTTCAAACTCCTCTGTTTGCAGCCCCTTCTTTGCTACCACAACTTCATCAATGAAGTTATGTGTTGCTCCAGTGTTGATCAAAGCAACGATTCGCTGCCCTTTGACCATCCCTCGAACCTTGAAGGATTCGTTTCTTTGAAAGCTCGAAAGTTGAGCCAAGACTCCTCCACTTTCCTTCTCATTTTCAGACTCTTCTGGAGCTTTTTCTACTTCACTTTCTTCAAAATCAGATTGCTGGTCTGAAAAATCAGAACTACTTTCACCAGCAGAATAGTATTCAATCTGATTGAATTTAACTCCCTTAGGGCAAACATGATCTTGAGACCATTTTTCCCTACATCGGAAACACAACCCCTTTCTTTTGAGTTCGTTCAGGGTCTCCGGATCCAATCTTGTGACATGGGGATTATGATGTTTGAACTCCTTATGCTGAGGTCTCAAAGGAGGTCTATGCTGAGGTCTTTTCCCTTTATCCCTTTTCTGAAAGGGGTAATTGGATTGAAACTTCGCCTTAGGAGCAGCCCACTCCATGTTTCTTGCCTTCTTCATGGCCTCTTGTAGGGTTGGTGGATCAAAGGCTTTAATCCAACCTTTGAGTGGTTCCGTCAAACCCTCACTGAACAGGATCACCAACCGCCTCTCCGTGATTCCAGTCACCATGACTGAGAGTCTCTGAAACTCAGCTATGTAGGCATCAACTGTGCCATACTGCCTTAATTGTGCCAATTCTCTGAAATGAATTTCAGGATCCTTTTTCTCAAATCTCTCGATGAGCCTCGTGGTGAACTCATCATAAGTTGTGATAGACCCATGACCCAAAGTAACTAGGCCATGGTACCACCACTCGTGCGCCACCCCATCAAGGTGTAGTGTAGCAAACTTGATCGCCTCTTCTTCTACCATGGGTCTGAGAGCTAGATAGTTATCCAGCTTCTGTATCCAAGCTCGGGCTGAACTGTTATCACTCCCGTCAAAGTGTGGAAGTATAACCTTGTTAACAGCTTGATACAAGTCTCCTTGAGTTGATGGTCTTCTTTGATCATAATGTCTACCCTGTCCTTTATTTTTCCTTTTATGATCCATGAAGTCATTGTAGGACATATCCATCTTGATGTCGACAGGTAAAGAATCATACTCTGCACGACCAAGTCTCAACTGCTCTACGAATGAAACATTCTCTTCAGGATTTGGCTGAGTGTTAACAGGTGCCCCGAAGGTGGGTTTGAAGGGCCTGGCTGAGACATAAGTGTTGTTTGAAGTATGCTGAGCAGCATGTCCATCATGCTGGTTGGAAGCACTGTGCTCTCCTCTATGCCCAGTGTTGTTCTGTGGAATGGTGTTTTGTCCCACTTTTCCCATCATGAGCGATACCATGTCCATCAAGGCATCCATCTTTCTTTCGAATCTCTTTCCGGGACTCAATGATCTTTCTCTCCCTTTCCCACTGTCATCTCTGTTGTTGGTAAGCCTCTCGTTACCCCCAACTGATCTCTCACCCTCTGCCATGTCTGTTTCCTGAGAAGACTCCCAATGAGCCCTCAAGACTTCTGAAGCTGTCTGACCTTCTGGAGCCTGATAGGGCTGGAACTGTTTTCCAACCTTCTTGTCTTCCCTTGCAATATACCTCTTTTCTCTGTCACTCATAGACAGATTGTTCACAGGATGGCAAGATCTTGGCTCTGATACCACTGAAAAATTTCGAGCCAATTTTTTTCGTTTTTTCAATTTTCAGATTACAACAATGCACCCGTTAAGGTTAGAAGATAAACCAAAACGTGCTGAAGCAACTCTAACCAGGATGTACACCAGGATCCCGAGGTGGGCAAGGTGTGAGCATTGGTCAGAGGATTTTTTACTCTAAATGCCGAAAGGGAACTCGACACCAAGTATGTGCTACCCAATCCAGTATGGAGTGAGGGGCGACCATATGGTGGAGTGATTACAAATAACAATGCTTGAATGAAAATACAAAATTGCTGAAAGGGACTCAACACCCAGAATGTGCTTTCTAACCCAGAGTGGGAAAGTAGCTACCATAGGGCGGAGGTGAATGAAATACAATAACACTTGCTGAAAGTAAAGATAAGCATTACAATTCGACAAAGCAAGACTCTAAATTGTTGTCAGTACTACTGCCAGCTTACAATAAGAAAGATGAAATCTTGCTAACAATACAAATCAGCATATAAATAGAGTTGTACAATATTAGTGACTTTCTTTGTTGAGAAGTAAAGATAAACGGAAATGGCACTAAACAGATCCAACCTTTTCTCCACACTTGGGCAATCCTCAATGAAGCATCCGCAAAGTCTTTGGAAACTCTCAACACCCATCTAGCAATGGAGATGCAGATTTCTTCGAGCTGTTATGACAGACCTGCATTCTCATCATATAACCAGCAGCAAATAGATTCCTTGGACAGTTCGAATCTCCCTTCCTACTTACTCAATTGACATGAAATTGAATGCAAAACACTACTAACATGAGGGCGCTCAGAACTAACACAAAGAACAGACTTAAAATGCAGACTTTATTCAATGCACGTTTCCCAATGACACAATAAATGGTACGGCCCAGCACAGGGGCGATTTTGCTTTTAAAATTCAGATCCTTTTCTAAAAAATCTACAAATTTGCATACATGGGCGCCTTGACTAGATGGAAGGAATTATGAAATACCCATAATGAATTTTTTGTCCCTTTTTGATTTATGAATAAAACATCAAATCTGCTGAAGCTAAAATGCAAAATCCAGAAACCTCTAATATGCGAAATCTGAAACCTAATTAGACAAATGCAGATTACAATGCACAAATTCCAATGAATTCACAAACAAGACTAAATCACCACTAGTTGTTATCTTGCAAACAAGAAGCGATGCCCGAGCTAGGAGGCCTTCATTCCTCGAAGCAAACCCAGAGCCAAACCGGCAGCATAACAGTACTGTAGACCAAAGATAAGAAATGATGCTCAAAGTCTTCCTTTTATAAATTTCGGTTGACCTTCTCGAAACCCTAACTTCTTTTCCAGAGTCAAAACCCTAATTTCTCCACAGGTGGCGTCCCACTTTTCCAAGCACTTTATCTTTTAATATCATTTAATCTTTCCTTGAAAATGGCATCCACTTTAAGCTTATAATAATCTTCATAAAAAATATAATTAATTCTCTTTAATGAGGCGCCACCCTTAAAGAACACCTTTTAAAAAGACTTAAAGTGAATAAGCTAGGCTAAGGGGGGGTCAACGTTAAATTATAACATTAAAACGTGACTTTAAAAATAGCTCAACTTATCTCTCCAAACGCCCCGAAGCCATCAATGAGCAAGCCAACCGATCAAACTAAAGTAGGAAGTCAACCATGCCGAATCCAATCAGAAATCGCTAAAACAGAATTTACTAAAATAGTAAATTCCTCAAGATGCCTGTAACGTTTAGACTAACATACCACCGCGAAGCTCGAAAAATCCAAAAAGAATCCACCATTGAATTCACTCAACTTCAGCAAAGACATCTCAAAATAGGAAACTTAATTTTACCTTCCGACTAGGCTTCCGGGTTCCTCGGAAATAGGCCAACCACACCGGCAAGTCAAAGCTTAAGACGGGGACATTACATAGTACACACAAATTTCATAATATAATATATCTCCTGCAAGCACGATGGATTATAGTGATAATCAAACTGCTGAAATGTAGAGCTACTCCAAAATGATTAATATGACTAAGATAAACAATCCCAGCCCTATTAATAATTTTACTAAGTCTGATATGACAGATCTGCAGTTAAAATGGTGAAATCAGCAACTCCATAACTCACTTAAATGCTCATATCTCTCTCAATACTCACTCATTTAACTTGAAATCAGTTGCAAAACATTCTAATGATGATGACAATGAAGATGGATCACAAAAACTTCTCACAAAGACCCCTATTTATTTTGCACGACTTCCAAAGCACTTACGAAGTGAAATTTCCTGCAAGCAAGGGCGATTTACTTTAGATAATTCATAGACTTCAAATAAAATTCTGGAAACTTGCACATATGGTCGCCCTACATGGGAAAATAGATTGGAACAATACCCAGAACAATATTATTTATGTTTCTTGAGTTGTGAGTAAAAACAACCTACAGCCATACAAACCAGCAACTCTAAAATTGACAGAAAATACAATAACTCAACTACGGAATGTGAGAAGAACCAACTACAATGAAAGGAAACCAACTACAACTAAACCTCTCAACTAGTTGCTGTCTTTCAAGCAAGAAGTCGAGCCAAGGCTAGGAGGCATTCATTCCTCGAAGCAATCCCAAAGTCAATCCGGCAGCATAACTTTGCAAATTCATCAGATGCCAAAATGAGGACCCAAAGCTCCCTTTTATAATTTTGAGAGGACCCTCCAGAAGCTTCCAGAAGGTGCACCCTAAATTCAAGATGTTTTTAGGGTTTTTGACTTGACCCATTCTTCCTTCAAAATGGCGTCCTTTTTCATGAAGGCAATTTTTCTTTAATTTAAAATTATCATTTCTCCAAAAGTTGGCTTCCCTTTTCCTCTTGAGCAATATTTGGCTTTTAGAAATATTAAAATATTTCCTCCATGTGAAAATACCCTTCAATGTCCCCCTTTTAAAAACAATATTAATTCACGATGCTAGAACAAGGAATTATAATGTTAAATTATAACATTATAATATAAAATATCTTATATCACCATGGAAACGCATCAGAAGCCAAATTCAACCATACCGTATGAATTGACTGCCAAAGTGGAGCCAACTGATTAGGAGTCAACAAGTCAATTGCTAAAAATAGAATTTACTAAAAATAGTAAATTCATGTAATTGCTCAGAATGTCGAACTGAAACCACCAACGCGAAGCTCTCAGAAAACCCAGAAGGAATCCGCAATCCAAGTTCAATAATTCCAAAAGAAGACTCCGCAAAAAGACGAAAACATCCTCCAAGAAGTTTGGAAACCCTGATTCGAGCTTCTGCTTAGCCTATGAGTTTCCAGAAATAGGCTAAATCCAAATGACGCTCTTAAGGCCCAACCACTACACCAAAAGACCGCCTATTAGTAAGGGCGGCTACCCGTGGTGTTAAGGGTGACAACTAGGGAAGAATCTTTCACCAATCGGCCACCACCGAGAACTGGTCTTACGCGAAGCTCCTCGGGCTGGACACGCGGTCACGGACGCACTCCAAACCGCGACACAAGGGACATATGTACCACCACACCGCCGTCTCACCTTGAGAGACCTCGGCTCGATACCACTAAGGCCCAACCACTACACCAAAAGACCGCCTATTAGGTATGGGCGGCGCTACCTGTGGTGTTATGGGTGACAACTAGGAGGAATCTTTCACCACCGGCACCACCACCGGAGAGAATTGGTCTTACGCTAAGCCCTCACAACATACGCCGTGGACGCACTCAAACCGCTATCGTGGGGACACACATTACACCCACTTTCCCCATCATGAAAGATACCATGTCCATCAAGGCATCCATCTTCTTTTCAAATCTCTTTCCGGGACTTATCGATCTCTCTCTTCCCTTCCCACTGTCACCTCTGTTGTTGGTAAACCTCTCGTTACCCCCAACTGATCTCTCACCTTCTGCCATATCTGTTTCATGAGAAGACTCCCAATGAGCCCTCAAGACCTCTGAAGCTGTCTGACCTTCTGGAGCCTGATAGGGCTGAAACTGTTTTCCAACTTTCTTGTCTTCCCTTGCTATGTATCTCTTTTCTCTGTCACTCATAGACGGTTTGTTCACAGGATGGCAAGATCTTGGCTCTGATACCACTGAAATATTCCGAGCCAAATTTTTTCAACTTTTTCAATTGCAAGTTACAAACCAAAGCACCCGTTAAGGTTAGTAACTAAACCAAAACGATGCTGAAGCAACTCTAAACAGAATGTACACCAGATCCCGATGAGGGCAAGGTGTGAGCATTGGTCAGAGGATCTGAATGCAGAAACAGACTGGAAGGAACTCTAACCAAGAATGGCCGATGATGGCGAGCATATGGTCAGAGGATCTTCTACACTACAAGTACTGAAAAGGAACTCAACACCAAGTATGTGCTACCCAATCTAGTATGGAATTGAGGCGACCATATGGCGGAGTGCTAAGAATTACAATGCTTTGAAAGGAAATAAGCTAGAATGCTAAAAGTAACTCGACACCCAGAATGTGCTTTCTAACCCAAAGTGGGAAAGGAGCTACCATAGGGCGGAGATGTAAGATATTACAGAATGTAAGATGAGCATTACAAATTATGACAAAGCAAGATTATGCACTGCTGTCATTACTACTGCCAGCTTACAATATAATAGATAATGCCTTGCTAACACTGTGAATCAAGAGATAAATAGAGCTGCAACAATATATATTGAGTTTCCTTCACTGAATAACAAAGCTTAGATCTATAACTCTATTTTAAAGCCAACTTGACGATCTGATTTGTGACAGTCCTGTTTTCCGCATGCACGAAGAGCAGCCCTGTAACTCACAAATTCACTCACAACTCACTCCAAACTCGCTCAAATCCCACAAAGTAAAATGCAAGATGATCCTATAATGATGGCGACTAGATTAGAACACTGAAACCCCAGCAAAAGTCCTTATATTATTTATGCACGAAAATCAATGCAAGTACAGATGGTACGGCCCAGCAAGAGGGGCGATTTGACTTTAAAAATTGAATGTTGTTCTAAAAAATCTGAAACCTAAGGAACTAATTCGCCCTTCACAGACAGATGGATCTAGACAATACCCAGAATGATATTTTTTCTATTTTTTGACTTATGAATGAAAACGATAATCTACTGTAATAAATAATGCAATTCTAGAAACTCTCTAATATGCATAAATCTGATCTATAAAGCCACACATTGACTACAATGCACAAATCCCAATACAATGCTCTCAACTACACTATCTCACCACTAGTCGCTATCTTTCAAGCGAGAAGCAATGCCAAGCTAGGAGGCTTTCATTCCTCAAAGCAATCCCAAAGCCAATCCGGCAGCATAACATTCCTGTAGACAAAAGATCCTGAAAAGAGAACCAAAGGCTTCCTTTTATAATTTGCCGTTGACCTTCTCGAAACCCTAACCTTCTTTCAGAGTCAAACCCTAATCCTCCAAAAGATGGCGTCCCTTTCTTCAAAGCTTCAATTTGACTTCTTTTAATTAAATTCATCACTTTAATAATGGCATCCAACTTAAGGCTTTAATTCAACCTTAATAATTATAAAATAATCTCAATGATGGCGCCACCCTTAAAAGACCACTTTTTAAAACAACATTAAGTCAATAGACTAGGCCAAGGGGTAATATAACATTAAAATATAATGTTATTTAAGTGAAATGAACTTATCTCTCCGAAACTGCATCCCGAAGCCAAAATCTGAATAAACCAATTGAGTCGACTGAAGAGGAAAGTCAACTGTGCCGAGACCAAAGGACCACTGCCAGAAATAGAATTTACTAAAAATAGTAAATTCCAGAAAGTGCTCAGAATGCCAAGAGAAACATATCACTCACTGCGAAGCCCACAGAAAACCCAGAAGGAATCCGCAGTTCAATCACCAATTCACGAGCAACCGCAACCTCCACACAAGAAACCCTAATCAAACCGTCCGAGTAGCCTACGGGTCTCCAGAATAGGCCAACGGTCATCTGAGAAGATCATGCTCGAGAAGGGACATAACAACCAAAGTCGGGTGTCCTTTGATATGTAACTGTTATATTGCATTCAATTCGCCTAATTGGATTCCAGCTTGAAGGGAAAATAGTGCATCCATATTGTCTAAGGCAATCCCTATCTTCCATGGTTTGTATAGTTTATAACCCACTTGTAACCCTAATTTCGTATTATTGGCCAATTTTGGGGACACAAATCTCTCACATCCTCTCCTTATGCTACTTTGAAGTTGCCAAGTGGCTCCATTGATCTACATTGCGGATTATCTAACTTTGACCACAGCTCAACTAACTTTAATTATAGCCCTAGTACCCAAGAGCCTTTGTAGCCAACCATATCTTATGACAAGAACCAAAACGTCCCATATGACTTTCCATATTCCTTTTCTATGGGAAATTGTAGATGATTGAAAGTAAGTTTAGGCTATAAAGTCTTAGACTATGACAACTACAAGCCATACCAAAAAACTAAGAGAAGTGCCATGGAATCAAAACATTTTTTCAATACAGAAGACTAATTCGCAAACAAAAAAAAAACTTATTGCTTCTCATGTGCAACATATCAAAAAATAACGATTATAGATGGGGATAAAGACCTACTCTAGGCTAGCATCAAATTTTCCAATCTTTACTTCAAGAACAAGGAGAACCAAATACTCCTCTTGGGATGAAACTTCATGTACAACATGCCTACTAGTAACTAGTCTAGGTTTGCAAATTGAGTTATTAACTCTGCTTGATTTGTTTTTTTTGACACATTTTTCTATATTTTGTCTTAAGATTATTAAGTATGCAAGGTCTTATGTCGTATGACATTCCTACTAGTAACTAGTCTACGTTTGCAAATTGAGCCATTAAATATGCTTGATTTGTCTTTATCACAGACAATTTTTCTATATTTTTACAGTTTTTGTCTTAAGATTATTAAGCGTGCAAAGTCTTATGTGTTGAGGTGCACCACCATGCCACTTCTTTCATATTGTTTCATTGTCTAACTTTTTGGTAAATTAAAATAAGGTAGTTTTACAATTTGGTAGTCAAATAAGTTTAAATTTGTTCCTTTATTTAGTGAAAAGGTTGGCTTACAGTTCAAGTTGAGATGCAAATTGTGCAACCTTAAGTCGGCATTGGTTAGCTGTGCTGTTAACTTCTTCACCCTGATAAAGGTCAGCTGCTCGCTCAAAGAATTCCATAGCCTTTTCAAAATCTTGCTCATTCTCATAAATTTCACCTATATCCTGCAAACACAATTATATCTATTTTTTAATGAAGATTCATAACTAAGACAACCCTCATAAACATTCAAAAGAAATTAAAGATTTCAGGTTTTCAGGCTTAAACATAATAACATGTATGTGGATACCATTGTGTAATGTCTTTAATTCCAACATCTCAAGTCTCCTCCAAGACCTCTTCAAGGAAATTACTAGATCAATAATGTGCTTTTTGGATTGCCCTTAATGCTCCTTAATTACAAGATGGAATAATATTATAATTTGAGGAAGATAAACCCTATAATTTTATTATTCTTATCTATTTTTTTATTTTAAAATGGGTTTATTTTTCCTAAATATCAAAATTTAATTCTTATTATTGTTCTTATTGTATTTCTTCTTAATACTATTTTCATTATTGTTATTGTTATTGTTATTATTATCGATGTTGTCATTATTATTATTACAAGATGGGATAATATTATAATTTGAGGAAGGCCAGCCCTATAATTTTATTAAATTTTAAAATAGGTTTATTATTCCTAAAAATCAAAAAACTAATTCTTATTATTGTGATTGTTATTATCATTATTATTATTGTTATTTTTACTATTTGAATTAAGGGTATCCATGAGTTTCCGATCATCTATCCTCCATCTCTATTGATATTTCTAATGTGTTCCAAGATTTCTAAGGTTTCTCTAAGGTGTATATGTCCATACAGTGGTCTTCCCTTACCAGCACTTTAATGCAAATATTATGATTGGCAACTAATGAGTCTTTTGTCAATGCTGATTTTTCTACTATATCATGTTTAATATTACAATTCTGCTCTTTAATTCTCGTTTGGATGGATCTACCCATTTATCCAATATATATCTTCCATCTGAGCACTCTATCATGTACGCTGCACTATTCTTGCTTGGACTGGACCTATCCTTGGCTGACCTTAACTTGTTTTTAAGGATATTAATGGGTAGGAAAGTGGTCTCAATAACTTCTTTACTTAGAGTTCTCACTATTTTTTCTGTACTTTTCTTTATGTAGGGTAAATAAGCCTTATGTTTATGATCTTGGTCCTCTTCTTTTTCATTTGTTTCCTTCTTTGCACATTGAAATGATTTGTTAATTTGATTTTCCTTATACCCATTCTTCTTAAGTAACCTCATGAGGTAAACTTTCTTCAAATTTAAGTGTTGTTCATCTTAAATCCTTAACACTCTAAAAGCCAATGTTTTTAACTTTCTAATTTTTTGTGCAAGGTGATTATGTCAATCCACTTTAGGTATAGGTTTGTGTATCTTTTTCCTATAAACTTGATGTAAAAAGGATGCTCGTTCGTTTCTACTCAAAAGCACATCCAAAAACAGAATACAACCATTTTCAAAATAAATTCCAATTACTAACAAAATATCTTTAAACTACAAAAATGCTTCACCGCTATTACCTTACAAAATAAGACCCAAATTCTTCATAAATAGGAACTAACAAAATTATACCACCAAATTATGTCTAAAGAGAAAATTATTATAATGGCATACTATCTAAAGAGATTACCATAATAGCATATTATCTAAAGAGAAAATGACAAATAGCACTTATTATTATTTTGAGATTATTTTTACATGTTCACCTTTTTCGTAGGTAAAGAAAGTCAATGTAAATATAGTTTATTTCCGGATATATTTATCAAAAACCCTTCTCGTTACCTTATTATGTTTTGCAGCTGTTGACAATCGTCCAATTTCCATGAAGTGATTAACAGCCAAAATTAAGCATCTCAAAGCATCTGTAAAAAAAAAAGTTGAAACTAAAAAGTCTATTATGAATCCATAATTCACATGAAAACTAATTAATTCTCTAATTCTGAAACCTTTAGTTAACTAATTAATTCTTCCCAACCATACCATTACCAATGAGTTAAATAACATCTCTTCCGCTGCAGAAAGCATACATGAGACACAAAACTTATGCAATTGTCAAAGATAGATTCAAATTTGAACAAAATAGAGAAAAATACCAAACAAGCTCAAAACTGAAAATTTATACTACACTCTACAAATCTCTTCCATTGCACAAGGCATATATGAGACACAAAACTTATACAGTTCCCAAAGATAGATTCAAATTTGAACAAAATATACAAAGTTACAAACAACATTGATGAACGAAAAAAATTCAAAGAGTTTCTTGCAAAATTTATTTTAACTTCAAAGCCTTCTAATTTAGAGGATCACATATGAAGTGGGAGGTGGATAAAGCATTATCCATCCACAAAAAAATCAATAAAATGTGTTAAAGACTGTACCACTACCACCAATAGAACTGCACAAGACAACACAATACCAAATAACTCTGGCAACAACAGTATCTTTATATGAACCAAATAACATTAGTAATTAGAATAGTAGGTCTACGAAAGAGGAAGACCATCACATAACTATGTCTAAGGAAAAGTAACTCTTGATTTTTTTCATCATAATACATCAATAATTTGGGACTTCGACTAATTTTGACTTCTTCATTTGGCCCAGTTTTTTATCATTAATAAATAGTGCAGTAATCTAGACTGAGTTTAGTTCATCATGCACTTGATATCTCCAGTAGCTACCTCAATTGAGAATTCTACTTATCCCACATTGTCCTTCAATTGATAATCAATAGCCCACGAGTTACCACAACTAAAGCCCATCCAGTCTATGCGGAAAGAGTTACATAAACTCAATCTCAAAGCAAGCAATGGATCCTGAGTTAGAATAACTAAGGCTCATAGGAATCAATACCCTACAAGTTACTTCAACTAAGCCTAAAAGGCTAAAAGAAAACAATTACATGAGTTACCTCAACTAAGCACCAAGCAATTAATACCCAATGAGTTGCCTCAATTGAAGCTCAAAGCTATCAATGGTCCATGAGTAACCTCAACTAAGAACTAAAGCAATTAATGTCCCATGAGTTACCTCATCTGAACCTAAAATCTGTCAATGACCCATGGGTTACCTTAGCTAAACCTTAAACAAATGAGAAAGTACAATACTACTCATTGACAACAAATCTCAATCAGGATGGTCAAACTCAGTACCAAAGCAAGTAATTGACCTTGAGTTAGTGTAATTAATCCTCAAAGAAATCAATTTCTTGCTAATAACCTTAACTAAGCCCTTCAATCAATTAAAATGAATTACCCCAACTAAGCACCAAAACAGTAAATGCTCCATTGTCATTGAACCAATAGTTGGAAAACTCAACTCGGCAAAAACCTCACCACACCCAAAATTGACAAGTCAACAAAAACTAGGAGAAAACTCAACAAAAACTTGGCAACTTTTTTTTTTTTTTTGCGTTTTTCACATTTTTTATGTATCTAGCGAGTCTTTTGTAAAGACTCGAGAGTTTTCGGAAAAGACTCGGTGAGATAAAGTCATAAAGACTCGCAGGGAAAAAAAACTCGTGAGTTTTTCAAGACTTGCCGAAAACTCGGCGAGTCTACCAACTATGATTGAACCTAAAAGATATCATTAACCCATGTGTTGCCTCAACAAAGCCTCAATAGATCTATAACCCACAAACTAACTCAACTAAGCCTCAATCAAATGAGAAAGTATACTAGCAGTCCAGATGACAAATCTGAATTAGTATAGTGTTGTGACCTTTTCACACATGGCCCCATTGCAAATGGGGAGCCCCGGTAGTTTGCTTCTTTTTAGGGTTTTGACTTCGCGCAACAGTTTCACAAGGTCATCATTTTGAGAGTTTCAAAACAGTCTTTGAGAGTCATCCGAGCCAAGTTGAGAATCCAAGCCCGAATCAGTGCCTAGACATCACGGAAGTGCTCAGAGGGTCCGGGAGATGAGGATCGCTTGTGCTTTGAGTCAATTCTGACACTTCCTATTTTTTAGGGATTTTTGTTTTTTTTCTTTTTATATTTTTGGCATTTTTGGACCAAACTGGGTTCCCTATTTTTTAGGGATTTTGCTTTTTCTATTTTTTGAAATTTCTATTTTTAGAAAGTCAACCCTGGTCAACGAGTCAACATTTCCATTTTTAGAACCAAAAATCAGCCAAAAAAATCAAAAATCAAAGTAAAAATCGAAAAATCAAACAAAAATAAGCAAAAATCAAGAAAAGCATGGAAAAGCAAGATAGAAATATGGAAAAATCAATGCAAAAATCATAAAAATCAAACCTCCAGAATAAGAAAATCAATGAAAAATCAAGATGAAAAGGCATGGAATTCATGGAAAATTCGCCTAAGTCTGAGAAATTCGCTCATCAATGGCAACCTTCAAGTTCGCCCATGAAGAAGAAAATGGCTAAGTCATTGACAAGTCCGCCATGCCTTAGAAGAAAATGGCAAGCATCTTGGCAAGTCCACCCTTGCCATGGAGGTGGGAGATGGCGAGAAACTTAGCAAGTCTGCCATGAAATGGCAAGACATAAGGCAAGTCCGCCCCAGCCTTGATGATGAATTGGCAAGACATGCTCAAAGTCCGCCCAGCCTGAAGCAAGGTAGAAAATCGAAATTTGGCTAAGTATGGGAAATGGAAAGGAAGCTGGAAAGTCTGCCCTAGGAAGAAAGATAGATGGAATGAGGTTTTCAAAGTCCGCCCTTGCAATGGCAAGCCTAACTCAAATTTTGCCATGTCTTGGTAGGAAAGTGGCAAGCCCAACTCAAAGTCCGCCTAGGCCATGGCAAGAAGCTAATGAAGTCCGCCTAGCTTGCAAGAAGGAAGAAAATCAAAAATTTGGCTAAGTATAAGCATCTTGCCTATGTAATGTTACCTTGGGAGGAAAATATTCACAAAATTGACTACGTATCTGACGCCTCCACCATGGGAAAAATGCCAAGACCTTGACATAAAGGCAAGAAAGTCCGACTTTGCCTAGGAGAATCATCCAAGCAAAAAGGAAAAAATTTGATTTTGGCATGGGAAAATATGCCTAGCACAATTTAAAGTTCGCCATGGCATAAGGAAAATAAAAAATTTGGCGTAATATTTGTTGGCAAAATAAGACATGGCAAAATAAATATAAAGTTCGCCTTGGCCAGAGGAAAAATTGAAATAACTTGAAGAATAAATATTTAGCCAAGGGAAAATTAAAGTGGCCATGGGACAAAATTGAATGGGTTGGAAATAAATTTGACATTTTAACACTTAAGACGATTTATTTCCGACACTTAGAAATATAAAATGCCTCGGACAAAAATGAAATTTGCCAGAGATGTCTTGGAAGAGAAAATTCATTATGCCAGGAGAAAGTAAATAAAATTTTGCCATGGATTGGAACTTGGAAAAATCGAATTTAATTTAATTGGACATTTAATTATTTTCCAAATATTCGAAAATAAAAGATAAACATCTAGCAAAAAATCGAATTTTTGAACTTGGAGAAAATCAAATAAAATTTTGCTAAACATGGCGCCTCGATAAACTTGCCATGGAGATTTTTCGAAAAGAATAGAAACTTGCCTGATTGAAGAGAAGAAAACAAATCAAAATTGAGAGAAAAAGATGCAGTTGCTAAAATAAATCAAACTCTTCAGCATTATAATGAGTTTCAGCAACTCATTTTTCACAAACTCAGTTGAAGAGAAATTAATCTCTTTCAATCTTGCAAGAATTCTCAAGGCAAGGTCGATTTTCTCAGAAGGAGTAATTTTTTATGCCAGAGGAAGTAACTTCTATAGAAGTAATTTAATTCTTAGCTGAAAGTCGAACTTCTCAACAAGTTGGCGCACTTTGTCATTGGATTTTTGATTCACCTCTCAGAAGCTGAATTTTATTTGCAGCCAGAGGATACTCCAAAGGTTTGAAATTGGGTTGGCCAGGATTTTATTCTTCTTTCATCTTATTCTGTCATTTTGGCTAAGTTCTAGCCGAATTTCAATCAAATTTGCCTACTTTCAGCTTGCTTTTTCACAGAAGTTCATTCTTTTTAATAAGCTGAAAGTAAAATATTTGAATAAAAGGTACGGAAATAATTTTATTTAAAAGTCTCCGTATTAATGTTAATGTTTTTTTTTTTTGCAAGTTAATGACCACACCGGGAGAATCATCAAAAAAGGTGCCAATGAAGTTCGCCAGTAACGAAGTGTAGCAAGAGTCGAAGATCAATTCTAAATGGAAAAATATTGCAGACACTGATCTCGGACATGTAGACTTCACGGATTTCAAAAAGAGAGTATATGGACACAATGGATTACCAACACCAATTGCCAGACAGATGGTGAAGAAGGGCATCTTTCAAGCAGCTAGATTCCCGCCAGCAATAGAATGTGTTGAGTTGATGGTAGAATGCGCCATTCATTATGATGCACAGGAGAGACAAATTGTTGCACCTGATGGAAGGATTCTAGGTCACCTTGGTGAAGTGGCAATCCAAGAGGCATTTGGCATCCCAACACACCATCGGACCGTCTATAAGACCAAGGAGGACGCCAAAGGTTGTATGATGGCCAATCTGAATTATGTGCCACAAATATTAATAAATCATAGCTGGAGAAACCTAGACCATCTACCAAGAAGATGCCCAAGAAGCTGTGTCAGATAGACTTTAAGGAGGATTATGGAGATATCATTCTGATGTTGAACAAGATAGCTGGAAATCCACAAGGCGCATATTTTGAGACGTGGATGTATTATTTTATTGATAAAGTTACCTCCGGCGTGAAGATGTTCAACTAGTCCTGGATGATTAGCGACAGTCCCCACGACCAAGTAGTCAATTTGGAGAAGGCAAAGTCTTTCCACATGAGCTCATACGTCGTCTATTTGTTGGCCAAAAAGTACAAATACTCAGGACTTATATGCAAAGTCAAAGTAGGAAATGATGAGAATGAACTCATGTCTTGTTGTACCCCAAAATTAAAATTTTTGTTACACTTAGACATTTTGAAGAAATGAGTAAAAGTCTTGTTAAATCAGTCAAAAAGGTCAGAATTTGGGTGTGCACGTCTTACATGAGGGTTCAAAACACAAAATTTTCAATTTCTGACGATCTGGGTCTGCTAAGAACAGCTTAACCTACAAAACCCAGATCTCAGTTTTTCATCCCTAAAATTTAGGAAAACTGCTATTTTTAGAAATTTTCTCGAAATAGTAACATTTTCTGGGTTTTTCTGGGTTTCTTTCGAAATGGATACTGGCAAAATTTTCTAAAAATAGAAAGTTGGTCCGACAGGGTCCAAACTGATTTTGATTGGCTCAAAGTACATCCATATCAGGTTGGTGCAGTCAAAATCTCAAAATAGTCAGTTTTGCCCTACTGGGTCTATTTTGCTTTTTCAGGAGCATATCTGGAGCTCCGAGGTCATCAATGGAGGTCAGCCGGCTGCCAAGCGTCAGTTTCAGCATTCAAACTCTTAGCAGAAGGCAAGATGATGAACATGCATGAAGAACGAGAAAAAAAATTGGAAATTCATGAAAATTTTCTAACACTGCTGAATTTGGGCGCCCCTGTTGAAGAAAGGCGCCCACCTTTTTGGGGCATCATATGATAAAATTAGGGTTTCAAGTCTCCAGTCAATGTTGTTCAGTTCCCTGCCAGCCTCGCAATGAATTCAGCGGCGCAGTCAACGGACCACTCAGTCATCTGGAATTCAGTGCTGAACAGGGGTATTCAAACTGACGTCAGAACGAGGAAAGTTGAAAAATATCAAAATTTGACTAAGTGTTGGCAAAGTGGGCGCCCCCAAGGAAGAAAGGCGCCCAAGTTTTCAAGGGCCCTAAAAGATGAATCTGCAGACGAGTGTCTAACGAAGTTTCTTCACGATTGATCCAGCTTTCAAACAAGATATCTAGCACGTCAATCGGAGTCCGCAGTCATCAGATACGAGGAGCTGAACAGGGGGTCCGACGAAGGCCGAGAACGAAGTTTCAAAAGCAAACACAAAAATCAAAAAAATAAACTGTCTGGTAAAAGTGGGCGCCCCCAGCCAAGATTGGCGCCCAAACTTTTGAGGGCCTTAAAATCATTATTTGATTAAGTTCATCCCAGAAGACCCCTCTTCATTCTTCGTCAGCTTCGCGATGAGCATAACAGGCAGTCGATCTGATACCCGGAGCTCCAGATTTGACGAGATCGTCTGTAGAAGAGGATTTAATGAAGAAATTTGAAAGTTATGAAAATGGCTATCTCTGGGTGAAATGGGCGCCCCTGGAAGGAAAAGGCTCCCATGAATTCGGAGGTCAAGATGAAGGATTTTGCCAGAGATGCCTCCAGAACTTCTTCCTCAGAATCAGTCAAACTGTGCCGTGAAACCTTTAGCTCGCCTGTCGGGTCAATCTGTCAACGGGAAATCAGAGGCGAAGTAGCATGTCAAAATGGAGAAAAGTTGAAAATATCAAAAAATAAGCTAACACTAAAGGAAGTGGGCGCCCCAGGTGAAGAAGGGCGCCCAAATGTTCATGCCTTAGAGAAATTTTTGAGATTTTCAAAAAAGTTTCAAAATTGCAAGAGGAGAATGGCGTCCAAGTTCAAAGAGACTGAGTTTTAGGGTTTTGGAAATAAAAGCAAAGACAGCAAAACCTAATCCAAAGCCCTAAAGTCTATTTAACATCATTCTTTCATGTATTTTTCATTATTTTTGCAGGTAGTCTTCAAAGGAGAAAGTTGGAGCAGTAAGTTTGAAGAATTTTTGTGATTCAAGAATCCATCTTGGCTAGTTTTACATCAGATTTTTCAGACCAGCAAGCATAAACCCTTGCTTTTTCAAGCTTTTTGTTCCAGAAGATCGAATTTTTCAAGCAAAAGGCCAAGGCTTTCCATTTTTTAGTCATCTGGGTCTTTTTGCCTTAATCTTCTGAAGAAATTTTCAAGAACTTCATCAAATTGCAGCAAGTGCTTTTATTTTGCATGTCAGTGAAAACCTCAGTGCATTCAAATTTCAACCATCTGGGTCCTTTCCAATCAGTCTTCTGAAGAAAACCCATATCGCAGCTTTTTTCAAGAAAATTTCAAAACCTAGGGTTGGCTGCTTTTTCGATCAAACGTCAGGGTTTTGCAAACAATCAACTGGGTCCATTTCTAATCTTATTCTGAACAAAACCAAGGTGCCAGCTTTTTTCGGAAAAATTGAAGAAATTAGGGTTTGCTGCTTTTGACAAAATTCAAAATTTTCAAAAACGGACGATCTGGGTTGTCTTGCATCGAAATTTTGAGCAAAACCCATATCTCAGAAAAATTTCTCAAAAATTTGTCCGTTGGAGCACAAAAATCAGCATTCTAAAAATAGAAATTGCTCAAAACTTGTCAGAACCTAGGCGAGTTTACAGTCATTCTTCGAGTTTTCTGAAATGGAGTATACTCCCAATGTTTTCAAGACAGAATCAGCTCTCTTTCACAATTACATCAAAACAGCTGAGACAGATTTGCATCATATCAAGCTGGTGTTCGATTTGCATGCATTGGAGAGAGCAGGCAACACTTCAATCAAGAACCTAGGACATTCCGAACTCCTCGCAGCAGCGTCAATTCCTATATCAGTTCAGAGTCTTGAGTTCGTAATCTCTTGCGTTAAGCATTACATCCCGGCTACTAGGGAGATCCAGTCAGCAGATGGTAGATTGATTTGCAGTATAAAGCCTGATGTGATCAAAAAGTGTTTTTCCATTCCCCCATGGCCTAAAAGCGTTACTCTATCAAAGGGTGAATGCGAAAGGATATGGAATATGCATAAAGATAAATATAGTAAGACGATTGCACAAAGATGGATGAAAGGAAAACATAAGACCTTGCCAAAGAACGTTGGGCGAGGGGAGTTCAAGGACGAGGTTGCCATCATCATCACTTTGCTCAATAGGGTTACTGGCTCAGAAGATGCCACCAAGTTTCAACCTTGGATGTTTTACGCCATACCCCACATCATGAAGAAAACCGAGTTCTATGACTGGCCTACTTTGATCAGTGACTGTCTACATCAACAGATAACAGAATACTTCCAGTTTCATGTATTCCACATGGTGTCATACCTAGTCTACCTAGTGGCCTATCAAGGTCAATTCAGAGGGTTAAACGCTGAGGGGTCATTGAGCGTACAACACATATATAACTACTATCCCCAGTTGGAATTCACAAAGTCGTTGCACCACTACAAAAGGCTGAACGAGGCTTTTTTGATGTATACAATGCAAAACCTGGACAACGAGCTGCATGTCCGTATATCTTCAGTTGCCAGGGCAGCAATGGTGGAATGGGCGGATTGGTTTATACAGTTTCCTACCTTTACCTATCTCAGGGTCTATGGTTATTCAGGTGCCCCGCTCATGTTGCCAAGGTATCCGTCAGATGAGGTCATCTTCATGGAGTTCTTGAGGCAGGCTCACGGTGTTCACACAGTCTTGAGGAACAGAAGGAAACCCTCCCTTCACTTTCCATTAGGGTTGGGAATTTATACATGCAGGACTGCTGCAGATGCCAGGACAATAGGAGAAGAGTTAGATAAATTCGGCCTCAAATCTTACGAGAGGCGATCTTTCGATCCTCATGGTGTTTACGTTGGCCGATTGGAGAAGAACTATGATCATATAGCCGCACTAGAAGATTTTTGGGCTAATTGTGCAGATGAGTTCGAGGTGCGGAGACGTAGTTATAGCAGGCTCACTCTCCATCAGATGAAGGATTGCTTAAATGAAGATATAGAAGGGCTATCAGATGATGATGAAGATGTGCTTCTCCCGATGTACACTCAAAAAGGAATTGAAGATCAGCCTTTACCACAAGTTAACTGGGCAAACAAGGAATCTCTTTCAGTTGAAGATAGAACAAGACAAGTTCTTGAGTATAGTAAGGTTTTCTTGGTCCTTAAAAGGAAAAACTCCGTTCCAGTAGCAGAGCCGCCAAGGATAATTCCCTCTTCCTCCAGAGCACAGTCGAAAGAGAAGGGTAAAAGTCAGTCTCAAGAAGGCGTCAAAGGTAGTAGATCGAATAAAAATGTAAAAAGAAGGTTGGATTTCTCAGGCATAGTCATACAGGAGCAGCCTACAGTTGATTCAGAAGTTCCTCCTGACGAGCCCATACCTCAGAATGAAGCAGAGGAGCCACCTACAACACATGTTTTTGTACCTTTGACAAGTTCGTCACCAATTCACATTGATCTTGATATTGAAGATGATGAGGAGATTACAATTGCACCTCCTGAGGAAGTTAGTAAAGATACTACTGTATCTTGGTTTGAGAACTCCTTAGGAAGGGTTAGAAGAAGGCCTTCATATCAAGTGAGTGTTGACGATCTTGATAACATCTATCAGGAACCTCCTAAGAAGAAGGCAAAGAAGCAAGTTCACTTTGATAGGAATCTTGATAACAAGATAGTCATGGAGACTGCAGTGCCCCCAGAAGACAAGAATAGGGATGAGGTGAACATGGATGACTTTGTCATGGTCAAGGCGAATCTCGGTAGAAATACCAGACATGCAGATTTGAGTCTCTTCAGAGTTGCATCCGAAAATCTTCAGGAAAGAGTACTTAAAGATGGAGAAGACAAGGCATCCCTCAAGGCTGAAAATCAGCAGCTCAGGCTTTTCATTTCTAACCTTGTCCATGGTTCTTCACAAGCAACCCAATTGCTGCCCCAGGTCTTGGAGACACCAGCTGATCACCATCAGTTAAGACAGCTGGTCATTTGTGGGAAAGAGACTCAGGAGTGGATCAAGAGCTTCATTGTCAGAGGAAAGGAGATCTTGGCTCGGATGTTCCAGTTAAGAGAAAACGCTCATGAGCTACGTCAAGGTATCCAAGGATTTGAACAAACACTGGCTGAAGTAAAACCTAGGCATGAGATTATCATTGCTGATTTAGACACAGCCTACGGTTCAGCAATTTCAAAGGAGCACAAGAGACAAATCCTTGCCTGGAGGGAGCATCATGTTTTCACAGTTAAAACCTATGAGAGGATATCTGAAGAATTCATTGCCTACAGACAAAGGGTGGTTGAAGCTCTTCTTTTCATCAACGAATTCGTCATAGAGATCCCTTCTCAGTACAGTCTTGAAGATGGTTCCTACGTCGGGCTTGAGGAAGTGCAAGTTCAGTTTCAGAGTGTTGTTCACAGTTGCAGTCCAGTTGGCGGAAGGATAGGCCATATTTCAGTGATGTCAGCAAAGTTCGATAAAGCGGCCAATGAGGTCGAAGATTTCCTGAGATCTATATTCTTGAAAAGCGGTGCTTTGCTGTTGATGGCATAGATGCACCGAACCGGGACACAATCTCTAACTTCCTAGCAGATGTGATCGAGCTTTAAAGCAGCTTTCTTCTAGAAGCTTTCTTTCCCCTTTCTTTCTATTCTTGGAATAATCCTTATCCATTCTTTGAGAAGAGAAAGAAGATAAGATGTAATAGTTGGCGTTTCCCTTTTTTCTGCTTTCTAGGGTTTTAGATGTTATCTTCTTTCTAGAAATTAGTAATAAAGCTTGCTTGCTGAGCAAGCCCTAGATTGTGAAGCAAGGAGATTTTAGGGTTCCCCTACTCCTCTGCTTCTATAAATAAGAGCCTTTGCTCATTTAGTTTCTTTAACCGTGCTAGTGAGAACAAGAACTATTCCATGTGCCTTCTATTTGTTGCTCAAGTATTGTTCATTTTGTTGTGATGTAAGCAAATTGTTGAGCCTCTTTAGCCAACAAGGAGTTAGTGTGATTGTTGTTTTCTATTGTGTTAAGAATAAGTTTGCAAGCCTCCTTAGCTGCAATTTCTTGTTCAAGGCATGTTAGAAGTGAGCTTTGTTTCAGAGATTTGAGTAATAAAATCATGAGCCTCTTTTGCCTTGGTCCAAAATCTCAGATTTCCGTTATCTATGTTCTACTTTTGTGATCTTTATTTCAGCTTGCAGTGAAGTGTGTAGGTGTTCGTTGAAAGAGAGATTATTGAAGTATTTTTGTCAGAAAATCTACCTTGTTAATTTCTAACTTCTCTTGCTCTGCTATTACTTGAGAGGTTAGGAACGTCTTTAGTTTAAGTTAGTCGTAGTTGAACTTCTTATATTAGAAAATCTCAGCTGCGGCATTTGTGTTTAAAAAACCTTGTGCTCTAAGCTGATCAAAAAGATAGGCAACTTAGTTTTAGTTTACTTTCTTATAACACCATCAGCAAGAGGGAGCTTCCCCTCCTAATTTGAAGAGCAATTTATCTGTGCATAGCTGTCCGTTTTCAAATCCGCATTCCAGAGGTGCGAATTTAAACGCCAACATGTCTTATGACTGTTACCCGCAACTTCAACTCAGGGAGAAGTCTCATTTCAGGCGGGCACATGATGCTTTCCTCATGTATATCACAAGAATACTTCAAAGAGGAACTCACCAGAGGCTAAGTCACGAAGCCAAGAGCTTAATCAGTAGATATGGATCTTGGTTTATTCAGTTTCCAAGGTTCACGTATATTAGGATCCAGGGATTCACTGGAAATTCTTATAGGCTGCCTATCTATCCTACAAATAGGATGATTTTGCTCGAAGTCCTGAGACAGCTGGAAGATTATCAGAACATCCAGAGGCCAAGTAAGAAGGCGGCCATCACTTTCCCATTCTTTATTGTGAATATGTTGGAGTCTTGTCCGTCAGCACAAGCAGCCAAAAGTGCCAGGCTAGAAATTCAATGGTACCCATTCACAACTTATCGGTCCAGGGCCAATTTTGACCCTCATCATCACATTCGAGCCGTGGATGGGAAAAGATATAAACACAGAGTAGACCTGGAGGACTTCTAGGCGAGTGCTGCTGATGAGTATGAAGTCAGGAGAAGGTTATGGTCTAGAGTACCGGTGGATTTAATGAGGGCAACCGAACTTTGCCAAGTGCCCGATCAGTTGCAGGACAACGGAAAATATGTCTAGTCGTGCTTCGATGAGAGCCGGCCTCTTCCTGCCGTGAAGTGGTCAGAGTCCGAGCATTCAGATTTGGCTACGTTGATGAGGCCAGTGGTTAAGTACTCTCAGTGGTGGGTCGACCAGCAGGTCCAGGAGTTGAGGAAAGAAAGGACATCAATTATGACTTGCTGAGTGAGACAGAGTCATACTTCAATGTCGACGCATCCCACAATGATGATTTGGTTGAGGTTACGAAGAAGAGGAAAGAAGTGGTTGCAAACATAGAGCCTGTCCAGAAGAAGTAGAGGGTGGAGCCATCTCGTTCCGCCACTTCCAAAAACATTGATGAACTAGTGGCCACTGCGGACGAATCCTTGGTTGAGATGATGATGCCTTCTCCAATTGAGGAGAGAAACAATGAGCCGATCCAATTGGAAGACGATGAGCCCCCATCTCCTACGGGCATGGAAATACTGGGTTCGGATAATGCAATGGATGTCTAAAATGATGATTTCCAAGAGGGAATGATTTCTGCTCTCAGAGGAGTTTTGGATATTCCAAGTGTAGAAAATATTCAGGAGGAAGATAGTATTGAACAACCTACCATTCCGAACTGGTTGAAGGAGAGGATGAACATGTTGCCACCAGTCACGATGGAGGAAGTCATCATGATCGTGTCGAGGTTCGTCGAGCACACTGCTGCTCAAGAGGAAAAGGACGCATTCCCTTGAAGATAGCTCCAACTGCCACCTCACTCTCTATTTACTAGTTGTTTACTGATGTTATTTTGGGAACCCTAATTAGGGTTGATTTGTATTAATCTTGGCCGTTGATGTTGATTTAATCTTGGCCTTTCATTTATTCTTGAAAACTCTATATAAACTCATGAACTCTCATTTTCATTTGTGTGGAGACAGTGTATGAAATTGTTGCATTATGCTACTTCCGATAATAAAAGCTCTTATGCATGATTTGCTTTGAATCACTTTTGTTGTCAAGTGGTATGAAAGGTTGCATAACTTATTCAACCATAGATTAGAATTAGATTACAATTAAAATAAAATTTGCTTTGAATGTTTGTTAAGTGGATGCAAGATTTGATAGTATAGATTGATGGTGAAATATTGCTCATACTTTCTTCAGATGGATGATTTTCATTCGATGCGTAAAGTTAGCCTGAGCTTGTGATTGTGGATGCTTAACTTCTGTCTTATTCAAGCTATGAAAATTATGATCACACCCTTTGAAGATTGCACCCACTTTGTGTAGTTGTCCCAGGGGGGCAAAACAAAGCATGGTTACTCGTTTCCCCTGATCTTTACCGTCTCTTGAATTCCTAGGGATAGACTAGAACTTCTAAACCCTTATCCTTTTTACACTTTTTTTGAAATTTCAAATTGAAAGTCTCAACCGAAGAAGCCTTTAATGATAAATCCATCTAAGTCCCGAACTTGTGAGGAATTCTTTAACATAAGTCCCTTTGTGTATTACCAGCATATCACAACGCCCATTGAGCTTATCCACATGTCATGACCTGACGAAAGAAACCTTGGAGTCGCCATATGACCTTCTCGCAATCTTAGCATACACGGTGACTTTGTTCAAGAGAGGATAGAGTGTCTTTGGACATTTTATTCTGTGTGTTCGGTGGATGATAAAACGTACACCAATAGATAGTCAACCTTTGGTTAACAAATAGTGTAGAGAGATATTTTCTCGTCATTGTACAAAACCATTGATAAAGGAGTTTTTGATAAAGGAATGACAACCTTATCTTAAGTTTTGCATTAGTGATGGGTTGGTTGGGTTACGCATGCAAGGCTCATGCAATGTACCATCATACCTTTTATCCCCAATTCAATATGTATAATATGTATGATGTATTTAGATTTCTTCATCATTGGGTCTGTTAAGTATCATACGTCAATCAAGCTTGAGCATATTGAAGACCGTGTACATTACAGTAAATATCAATAAGGACACACCCGTTCCTATGGTAATGTGTTATGTCCTTTGTATATGATAATGTATATTTCTTAAAGATAACTTCTTGTGTCGATGAATTGGCATGATGTTTCGCTCTTAAAGCTTATAATTATAGAATAACTAGCTATGTTTTCATATGGCTATTTTTTCATTCCTTCCTCATCCATGTGAAGCCTATAATCTGTTGTTACCAACTACTGCAATTGTAAATACCCTGTCACTATAGCCAATCTCTAACATCAAAAAATAAATGGAAAGAAATAACTAATAGGTCAAGAATTCAAGTTCCAAGAATCAAATCAACAGAGGCAGAATAAATTAGCCAGATGCTTCACTAATCTTTGGAGGATTGTGACCAATGAGTTTATTCAACAAGAAGCTAAAGACATGCAAGGGGTTCCACAAGAAGTGGATAATAACTTTGTATGGAACAGCCACACTAATCGATTGATAACCCTCCATTTTCAATTCCTTTCACAGGTGTTGACCTGTAAAACATACATGAAAAGCATGAAATTGAACCTGAAAGACAATTTGTAATGCAACAATTGGAATACTGAAGAAAGTAGAGGGCAGGGGGATGGAAGGGGTGAGGCATTAACCAAGAGAAGTCCTTGGTGTGCACAATCTCAAACCAGTCAAAAGGTCAGGAAAATTAACCAAGAAGGAAAAGAAGTAAAGCTCGATGTAGACAATTGAGATTTGGTAGCAGAAGATAACTAAGGAGAGCTTGTAAATTCAGGAAGTCTGCCAAGTAAGAAAGGTCAAGTAACTGAAGAATTTCAAGGGGGCAAAGAATCATGCAAATAACCTGTCTCAATGTGAGAAACAAATGAAGCATGGTGTGGTTCTCACCAAATGCAGATGACAACAAGCAACCAAATATTAATATAAGAGGAACCTGGTGTTTAGGACCAGGTGGCATCTCAATGGAGAAAGCCACAAGGATCACCATCATTCTATAGTAGATGAATAGATTACTACTGATAATTCTGGATGGTTGATTTCAGCACATTACAAACCATTGTTTTTCATTTACTAAAGGAGGAAGACATTCCAGGCTGACTTAGGAAGGGATGCCAAATTGGACTGATTGAATAGATAACAAGGAAATTAATTCAAAGAAAAACAATTAAAATCATGGGAAATCTGATGCTGTTCATGAACTTGAATTTTATTTCTAATTTAACAAGTGGTAACAAATAAGACCTAAATTTTAATTACAAATCTTCAGAAACTATATAAATTGCCAATGGGCATCTAGTTGAAGCATATTGGATGAAAGAAATTCCAGAGACTCTAAGTGATGTCTCCATGGAAAGATATATGAAATTTGAAAAAGCCAAAAGGAAAAGAGTTAGGAAGATTTCAAAAAATGCTTGGAAAAGTCTTTAAGTTACCAAGAGAAAATGTTAAGATAATAGACAAACTTATAATATTAAACAAGGGGAGTTTAATTTTGTCAAGTCATGAAAGGGACATCTATAAGAATTGACAGACATATTGCATGGACTGAAAAAGAGATTGGCCATTAAAAATATGAACACGGATACAAATATTTGACATGCATTCAACAGAAAATCCAAATGGGTTTAAAATTTAAATTGGAAGTTGTTCCACATACTTTGTATGGTGAAGTTCATAACATGGCAATGAACCAGAAAATGAAGACAAGACCAATGTAAGGAAAAATGTAGCTATTGACTAGGACTCTAATGACATATAAGTCTCAGAAAACTTCCAATGGTATGACCCTACATTAAGAACTGGTGCTAATATAAACCTTAAAAAGTATAATTGAGAAAACAATGAAAATTGCACTTAAAATAAAGAACTCATACCAATAAGGAATTGACAAGAAAAAATGATGTAGTACTCTTCATTCTTATAGTTTATATAAATTTACAAAGATGACGAAGGGTGTTGTCTAGATAATGCCAAGCCCATGTAGACTACCACATAATTGAGCATGTGAAGTCTACCTCACTCCGTCTAACTTACATGTAGTGAAACGAGGTTCAAGTTAGTCTAGCTTACATGCAATCATTGTGAACCAGGCCAAGTTTACATATAGATATCGAGCGAAATATCCTCAGCCAATGGTTTTTAAAAATATGTAGTTGCTACCTCAGAATAGTTAATGAAAAATTCTTCTAGGTGTGACTCCACCATAGTATAACTTACATGCTGTCAATGAGATTCCAGATGGCTTAACTTATATGCAGTTAATACACATAGATATTAGATATCAATCAAAGTATCCTCAGCCTATGGTTGCTAAAAATATGCAGTGGCAGCCATGGACTGATTAATGAGAACTTTTGATTCCACCTTAGTCTAACTTACATGCAATCAATGAGATTCTATAAGATTCCAGATAGTCTAACTTATATGTACTTAATACATATAGATATTAGTTATCAAACAAAGTATCCTCAGCCTATGGTTGCTTAAAATATGCAGCGGCAACCACAGAATGATTAATGAAAACTTGTAATTCCAGCTTAGTTATCCTAACTTACATGCAATCAATGAGATTCTAGTTAGTCTAGCTTAGATGCAGTTAATGTGAACAGGGCTGGGACAAAGTTTACATATAGAGATCCAAAAAGTTTCCACAGCCAACAATTGTTAAAAATCTGTAAGGGCGGCCTTAAAATAAATGAAGGAAACCTCCCCTAAGTATGATGGCTCATACAACTTGAGTTGGCTCATATAAAGAACATCTTGGATACCAGGTTAAACCTGAACCTAAAAAATATAATTAGGCTCAATCTTGGAAAATAGAATAAGGTCCGCGTTGATAGGCTTCAACGTGTGATGTTGTTTGCTATGACACTGCTGCCTATCCAAGAGAAGAGAAACACAATTACCAACTTGAAAAGAACAAGATACTTAATGCCAGTAATGAAGAGCCTTTAACATGGATCAAGTCTACTAGAGATGCCCTTAACTTTAGAATAAACCTTGGCCAAATTCTGCACAAATGAAGAAGCATTGTCTTGCTCCTTTTGTTAGTGGGACATATTTGAAGTTGGAAGATCAACTAAAATGTCATAAGGCGCCAAAGTTCAGAGTCCATATGTAACAAACTTGGAAGGAGAATGTCCTATTGAGATATGGCTATCCCAATGGTACCTTTGTTAAATGATATGCAAGTAAGTGTCCCACTACTTATACATTTCATGATAAATGCATATAGCATAGATTAAAGTGCAATCAACAATCTCAATCTGATCATAAATTCACACACAAAATGAAATGGATAAGTAAAATTGACAACCAAGAGGATTGCACAACGATCACAAAAAGTGACTCAGAAAACCTGAGTTGTAATCTAAATTGATGATAAATGGAAACCCAGAATTGCTTCCTTTGAATTTTGCTTTTGTCAAAAAAAATTGTATTATGTTCTGATTCAGCTAAGAGACCAATGCACCCAAGATAAAAAAATCTAAAATAATTCTCATCAAAGCCTCTTCTACAATCTATGATCTACACTTAAAGTAATGCTGAACAGATTTATCAAGTTTGTGATACCATGAAGATCAATATTGTACCTCCAGCTTATATTACACAAACTATTCTAGTGCCACAAGACATTTCCTATACTAGAATGACTTTGTAGCATCTTCTACAATCTATGGTCTACACTTAAAGTAATGCTGAACAGATTTATCAAGTTTGCGATACCATGAAGATCAATATTGTACCTCCAGCGTATATTGCACAAACTATTCTAGTGCCACAAGACATTTCCTATACTAGAATGACTTTGTAGAATCTTTGTTAACGTTTTTTGGGACAAATCCCCCCATATGACTCAAGGGGTTTCCTTTGCAAAGTCAAGGGTAAGCAACCTATGGGATGAGAAGCAACAGACCAAATTCAACAACTAAATTTTGACACAACTCACAATAACTATTTGATAGTGAAGAGGCAAGGAAGAGCAATTGTTTCATCTTCCAAAACATTTCTTGTCCTTCTGAAGCATTTTAAATTCATACGGTAGGTAGCTAGAAAGTAGACAGAATAAGATAGAGGAAGATAGATCTCCTTCAAAAGAATGCCACGTACAAAGTTTATAAATTAATAGAATCACTACTTAATAATGTATTGTTCCTATGCATGAAAGGAAGCCAATAGCAGAAACGCTTATATTATATCATTTTATATAATATAGATAGATAAATAATACAATATAAAATTTTAAAAATTATACAATGGTGCGTGTGTGTGTGTGCATATATATATATATATATATTCAAGAGAATGCCACTTACAAAGTTTATAAATTAATAGAATTACTACTTAATAGTTTATTGTTCCTATGCATGAAAGGAAGCCAATAGCAGAAACGCTTATATTATATCATATTATATAATATAGATAGATAAATAATACAATATAAAATTTTAAAAATTATACAATGGTGTGTGTGTGTGCGTGTGTATTCTTAAACTAAAAATAAAAAATTATACAATGGCTATGCAACTTTAAAAATATAAAGTTTTTAATTAAGAATAAATAATAATATGATTGCTACAATATATATATCTTTGTCTCGCATTGTTTGAAAAATAGCAAGTACCCATTCGCTGTCTCTATCCAGTACTAGTCCCCCTCTCTTGAAACTATACTCAAAACATTGGAACAATTTTCATTTGACTACTCATATAATACTGCTTGTAATGATGTTTTGGTTGGCTGGAAGCTGTTTGTGAAGATATATGTTACTTGAGAGGATATCTCAACAGATCATTTTAAGAATTGCAGAATGATAATCTAAAAGAAAAAATTAGGTTGTTTCTACTCAGGGCTAAGGGATTCTTTGTAAGAAAAGAAAAGACATGTTTCAAAAGGATAGCAGAAGCCTTAATGACGTTTTCAGTAAATTCAAGTTATACCATATGTCAATGCAAGTGTCTTTTCAGTTACAGTTTCTTGTGGAAGAAGTAAGAACCTTACAGCTTTCTCAAGACAGACAACAGAGAAAGCAATAGGCTGTACTTTGCCCCTATCCTTCCCCTTTTTAATCCAGCATATACATTGTGACAAATGGAGTTGGGTTTGGCATCCTTAACAAAATCTGAAAAGTATTTTGCAATTTGCACGATCAAGGAACAAATTTTGATGCAAGCAGCACAGGGGAGTGCTAGTGTTTTTGGAAATAGATGGGATGCTCCGAAGAAAATTCAAGTTAACCTCCAACAGATTTGAGATGGCATAAATAAACAGGTTCATAACATATATGATGATTTTAACTGACATGTTATTGATAGCAGTTGTCTCACTTTTGTTACTAGTGAGGCACCTTATGTCACTAATGCAGGTAACTTATTTAATATTGGTCCATGATCTTTGATAGAGCCACAGCATATGACCTATGGTCATTAAAATATAGTTCTTGGTTATGGGTTTCCTAGGTATCCTGTCAGCTATTAGATGCTTAATGAACCCATTTTTGTCCCTGGAACTGGTCTAATTCTCTGACATCTACTAATGTCAATAAGAGCCTGCTTGGGTTTCATACTTAGAAGGATCACTGTACATCTGTGAAGATGAATTTATGTTCATTATGGTATACAGAGGACTTTCACTTATTTCTCCCTGGAAATTGTAGTTCTGGAATGAGTAAAAATTTTCAGAGATTTGACCACGAAAAAAATATAGCTGTTGAGAGTCAAGACCCTAGGATCTGACTTTGTGTGCACATGGACATCAGTATTCAGGAAGACACGCCTGGGTCTAATGCAGACCTTCATTTTGTTCAAACTAATAATTTTTTAATGTTGCACAGTGATTCAGTTGCTCAAGACAAGGACACTAATGGTGACACTAGAAATATTTTGGCTACAGGTTATAAGGTGAGCAAGAAGACAATACTATTGATTTACTGAAGATGACTGATCAGCTGGTGCTATGATGTAAACCATTTCCTGGGTTGTAATATCTTGAACTGCTCAAACTTGGATAAACTCTTTTAGAGTACCTATAAGTTTACTGGTGCTCAGTAACACTTTAGTAGATCTCGACATGCTCAAACCCCCAATACGTATGGTCTCTCTTGGACTTAGCATTTTGGTATACTTTAAGCTGTTTAGAAAATGTGTCACTGAATGCAGATTCAAGTTTTGTTGCAGTGTCAAAATATATAGGTACACTGGTCAAACATTTTATGGTTTAACATCTCCAGCAAATAATCTCACTGAAACATTGGAAAAGGAATAGAACCTTGAGTACTGATCTTCTTGTAACAATTTGCTGCATCTACATATGCTGAAGCTGCCTCATGCTTGCTTTCCAGCTGAGAGGAAAACGTGCAACATCAATAATATGCTTAGTGAGTATACTTTCCCTACTCTATAAAACAAATGGAATCATAATGCAAGACTGACAAACAGACCTTTAAATGGCAATCTGCGCGCTTAATGTAAGCTGATCCAGCTTTGTCCCCTGAAACAAGTCCAGCATTTCTATTAATGAATATCTCCTTCAAGATTCCTTTCCCTATATGCATGCGCACATGCAAAAATATACAAGCATGAATATTTCCTTTTATCTGCTATGATAAATCGCCTCAAGAATTAAATTTATTAGAGACATCACATGTCTAAGGTCTCCAAGATGCCTATCATTGCCAAGTCATAACCTGACGGTAAACATTTTCAAATGCTATAAACAGGTGCTATGAAATGAATAAGGATGCACAAATAGAAATTTTCAATTAACAAAGTTAAACCATTGATACTAAAGAAAAATAATGAAAGTGAATCAGAAACTAAAATATAGGGAAGCATCAACTCTTGATTTATGGTAACATCAAACATTTCTGCAAACCTTTAGCAAAATTCACCTACTTGACTTTCAAGATGTGTAATTGAGTTACATAATTTGTGCATACTATTATTAACTTTGCAAAGTGGAACCTAGTGGCGCAGGGGCACCAAGTCTATTTTTGTGAATTTGGTCAAGCAAGGTCTTAAACTTGGTTTTAGGTTAAGTTTTGGTGTGTCTAAGTCTTATTTGAGTCTAATAAGGTCATAATAGACCATGTGTGATGTAATTGGAGTCATTGAATTCATATTGTCATATCTTGCAAAATTGTCAAAAATGTTGTCATGAAAAGTTGCAAAATGCAAAATAAGGGAGACCAACAGTCATGAAGCTCAAAAGTTGGTTGAGGTCGGTTTGTTGAGTTATTTTTTGGTGTGACAAGTTTAAATATGCTTGAAAACTCGAAGTAAAGGTTGTTGATGAGATTTTGGATTTTGGAGGTTTGAAGCAATAAAGAAGACTAATTTCCCTGCGTTTTCATAAGAAATCTGCTGCTACAGTCATTAGAACTGCCTTGTACGGCCTGTGATTGCTTAGTTTTGTGATTGGAGTAGATGGAGAGTTGAATCATTGTTCATTTGCAATTTGTTTCATTTGTTTCCATTAAGAGTTGTGTGATTTACAAGCATTTTCCTGAAATCTGCCAAAAAACCCTGTTGAAAGGGTTTTGAGAGTAAACAAAATGTGCTAATCACCCATTCCACCGTTGGATTTGTTTATAACTTGGTGGAATGGGTGCCTTAGGATAGTTTTAAATGTTTATGGGGTTTATTTGAGCAGGGAAGGCCATTTGGAGGATTTTTGATGATGCCCTAGGTGAATTTGCGCAAGTTTTTAAGCCAAATTGGCGGCTAAGAATGGGAATCTGATGAAATGGTGTTGATAGAGAGTGTAGGATGGTTTATTAAGCATGGGCAGACCTGTGGTGATGTGTTTCAAGAGTTGGTGAGGTGAGAAAAGGTCTGTAGATTGGAGTTTAAATAAACCCTCTTCAAAATAAGCCTAAATGAGGGTTTTGTGTTTTGTTGCATTGGGAAGTGTCTCAGTGACTAAAGATTGCTGATTCTGAAGATTTGGAGTCTGGTAAAGGTCTATCAATAGATATTTAAGGTTGGAAGCATGTTTGGGTTGATGATGCTTTGAAAAAGAGGGCTAATTGGAGCCCTGATCAGCATACCAATCCTTTTTAGAGGTTGATGTTCCAAAACAACCATATGCAAAAAGGAGATATGTTGAAGAACGCCTTAACGAGTATCTGAAATGCCTAGCCTTTGGTGGGTTTGTGGAGTAATTTGGAAGATATGCTCAAGTTTCTCTGTTTGGATGGCTACAAGAGAAATATGGAAGAATTGAGGAATAAGGGTAAGTTTGGGTTTTGGTGATTGAAAGAGTATTCAAAATAGTTTGAATTGTGTATTTTTACAATTTTTCTCCCTACTCTGCATCACCTAGGGTCTGCATCACCCAGGGTCTTTGTCTATGTTAGGAAAGGTGTCTCAACCTTGCATCCCAATGTTAAGAACATAAAAAATGCAATTTTTGGGCTATAGAACAGAAAAACTCAATTTATGGGCTATAGAGATCATTTTTTTCCCTAAAAAAATTTCCAAATGGGCCATAACCATTTCCCTAGTTACAATGATGTAAATCTCTTTGAGCTCTACAAAATTTATTTTTAAATGGCTCAATTGGCTTCCCAGATCAAAAGATTTGGCCTCCTAAAGTTAGGCCTACCATATTGGAAATGTATGAGCATCTATGACACATAAGAGAGTTGTAAAAGGGAGTTACACATCATGAGGCATATTTAAATGAAGATAATGGAGCCAAAATAGATTGCCCAAAGGGTTATGATGAGCTTATGGCAAGTGGAAGGAATATGTTATTTTTATTCTATGGATTTAACTTAGGATTTTAGCAATGGATTTTTAACTAGGAATTTGGGCATCATTAATTGGATAGTTACAGCTCATGGTTTCCTAATTACCATCTAATGGTTCCATGTATTGCTTCTCCTATTTACTAAGTTCTTGAGATGAAGATTAGATGGTGAGTTTTGTAGGTACTGTTATGCTACCAAAATTGCTCCAGATCTCTTGTTGGTGATACTCTTGCAATGGCATGTCCCTATGACTGTACTGTAACCTTTGTTGCTAATAATACAATTGGTTTGTGCTTTGAGCGTGGTGTTATTCTCCCAAAATGGTTTTCCCCATGTAAACTTATGTTATTGTATAATTTTTGTTGTGAATTTTTCCTTGTAACTAAAATCATTTAATTTATTTGCACATACCTCTCCTCAAAGATTAGATTATGAAACATTTCCATGCTCTTGCTTCCTTTCAATTTATTTCTGTTTGTTAAAGAAACAAGAGGAGGTTTAGGCCCCAATTACCCAATTCGCTGAAAAGATCCACCAAATCAAATATTTTTTCAGTATCTTCATCATTTTAAATAGCACTTTTTGACTAGCTGAATGCAACATCAAAACTCCTCTATTCAGTTTCTTGTGCTTTTTTGCATGGCATCTTTGTATCTTGGCCATTGAAACTTGTTACCAATGGAAACAAACGGGGATCGATGAAAATGGCAAACTTTACAAGAACTAATGAGAAAATATGCAATAATCATGAATGACAAGGACATATAAACATTTTGATATTATACTAGTTACTATATGCTGACAAAAAAAGTTATAAAGCAGACAAAAACTAAGCACATTGTTGAGATCAAAAAGCAGCATGTAACTTTTGCATTGGTAAACTGCAATTGCATGTTTAGTGCAATTCAATAAAAAAGGTATTTATTTTGGAGATCACTCAATCTTCAACTGTTCAGCCATTGTCATGAACTGATATTTTTCTGCTCCATTGTTTCCATCAATAAGAGATATAGAAGCAATAAAATTTTCACAATATAATGCTGCCTTGCCAAATAGAAGGATTCATGCATGTACACGGTATAGTTCAAAAAAAAGAAATCCATTGAATAAATATTGCAGCTGTATGGACCAAGGCAGCATGAAGCCACTATTTATGTGTTTTTAACAAGAAAGATCATGAAATAGAATTCATATTCAGAAGATGGAATCCAAACATAAGGCATGCTATGCATAAGTGTTGTAAGGAACAGAAATTTGAAATAATTAAGAAAATCATATTATTGGAGGATTTTTTAGATCATTAAAATCATGAAAAAATAACTAATGTAAGGTCACTTGATCCCCCCATCAGAACATTAGAAAAGCACATGCGGAAAATAAACAGAGATAATAATTTCATTTTGAAAGCATAAGATGGCAATAACCAGGGAACATGTGCTTGGCCCACACAAGAGCCTACCCATAAAACAACCATCTACAACACTAGCAAAGATGTCACACCCACACAAAAAATATTAACAAATGTAGAGTTGAACTCCTTGGATGTTTTGTGCCAA
>VDFB02149081.1:0-22476 GCA_007258455.2 Sequoia sempervirens | reverse complement strand
TATCAAAAGGGATGACTTGGTATTTAATTAATTTAATAATAAAGTGACTTAAGTGACTTAAAAATAAAATAATAAAAGTCACTTGAGGAATAAAATAATATTATATTCTAGAAGCTTCTTGAAAAGGCATTGAGAAATCTATTTAAGAAGCTATTGGCTAAGCATTTGGACACACTTGATTTGGAATTCATTTTCTCATTACCTGCGTGGTAAGAAACTGAAGCTGAATGCTTAGCTTGCTCAAGTGTTTGAAGACTCTAGAGTGTCAGGTTAGGTTGTGAAAGATCAACCCTCATTGGAGTTGAGAAATCCATCCAAGGTTTCTACTTGAGAGTACGGTAGTAGTTGTATTACTGCTATTATCATTCCACGGTAAAATAGCTACGTATTAATACTCATCAAGTTGCGCCCGACGGTAAGCAAACTTAATGCCTTTAATTCAAGTTTGCATCGGAATAAATATTCATCGGATCGCCGCGCTAAAATAATAATATACAAATTGGCAAGCTCAATTAGGAAGATCACTTGCTATTGACATCAGGTCAGAGGACTGACGAGGTGTAGAGAGGAAACTTTCTCAATAATAACGACAAATTGATAATCTCACAGAAGACCTACTGATAAGACAAATTGGCTAACAACAAAGAGACAAGCAGACAATAAGGTCTGCTAAGAGAAAATCGAAGTTTCAGAAGGACATCACTTCATAGCTAGTCATATTATATACATAGCCAGCCACAAAGACAAGGTTTTTCTCAGCGCCTGATAAGATAAAAATAGATTATCGAATACTTTGTGTTGAAGCGGATCTGCTGTAAACTGAACTATAGAGATATTTCAAGAAATCGGGGCCAGAAGAGAATAGCTGTCCTGTCAGATAAGACAGATTTAGTTATTATTTAATAGAGCAAAGACAAAGATAAAGTTACCATCATCTAGAAACAACAAAGATAAAAGTATTCATATTGTTACAATATATAATAAAGCTAATTAGAAGACGCTATTGGGATCAACCCATAGGAAAGCACTGGCATCATTATTAGCGGCCCGATACTGCGTGCTCGTATCACAGCACGTAGGTGCAGCAGCCCAGGATTGCACCAGAAACAATATTGTTTAGAAATCGGGTCACATCACGGCTTGGAGGAAAAGGTTACACGCAAATACACTGGCGTTAATCATTGACATCAAATCGTTTTGGAGGGGTGCCATCGAGTGTGAGAAGGAAGAAGTTGCAGATTGCTGTCAGATATGTTGAAGTCAGCATAATATTCTTCACAGCTCACAAGTCACTATATTTCATTCAATAGTGTTCAGGGACCTTAAGGGAAGGCGTCACTAGCAGGAGTCATCATCATTTTCAGGTTCCATATTTGTATATGTTACAAGCTGAAATTAATTAGATGCTTGTCTTGATTGTCGTCAATTATTATTGGCATTTAGTTGATTGTAATTGCATTAGCAACACCATCCTTCTTGTTATTGTATTAACATCTAAAAGGCCCTTCATCATCTATCACTATCATAATCAGCTCTTAGCAATTGCTTGTAAACCTTGTAAGGTTGAGACATATTTGCATCATTGTAAATTTAGTTACAAGGAAAATTGTAATCAGCCTGATATTGCAAATCTGCAAAGCGTTTGTTGAAATGCCATATTGTTGTATCTGTATGTTTGCATCCTCTATTGAATTGGAAAGTCAAGATAAACACTTGCATTGCTCTGAAGTACATTGATAGACCATTAGAAATCGTCTATTTGCATATTCATCATCATTCAAAAATCAGAAACACAAAGAAGAAAACCATAACCAGCAGTTAAAGTGCTTGCAAGCAAACTGTTTGACGAAATGTCTAGGGCAGCCAACAAGGAATTTACATCAAAATAAGCTTGGGACATTACAGTGGTATCAGAGCCTAAGTTATTTCCAGCCTGTTGGGTAGAATTGAATTGGTATCAGCTATTTATTTCCAGATCAGAATTTCAGTTGAACACCATGGCTACTCTCAGGGAGCCTTTCAATGAAGAAGAAATCTTTCGGGAAATTTATGGAAATTATAAGGTATTAGGAGCAGAATTTTGTGCTCAGATTTCATTTGATGATTACATGGACCTTAGTGTTAAGTATGATCGGAGATTGCAACATGCATATAATTTCACAAGAAGATTGGTTGAACAAAAAATTGAGAGGTTCAAGGAGCAGTTGACTACTGAAGAGTTGATATTGGTTGGATTACAGGTTTCATCTTCTCTTTAGGCAGATAGCATGCCATCACCCGATGGTTCAGTTGGGCATGATGATGATGAGTACATGAAGCAGCATGAGTCCTCATGTATTTGGACACCTACTTAGAGCGTTGATGATGATTTTACAGATGGGATTAGTGCCATCCCAGCCCCCGATCAGCATGAGAGCATACAAGACTGTAATAAACCCTTCCCGATAGAACAATAAATAATTGTGATATACTTGTGCACTTCTAGAGAAAATTCTATGGGTTTGTACTAGTTTGGAATTTTATGATTTACGTGTGAATGATTACATAAGAAGCAAGGTTGCAAATCATTGAATTAAGAGAACAGTTCTACTCAATCAATCCCAATATGCAGTACTACAGTTCAGGGAATTAAAGAACCCAGAACACAGTGGATATTCATCTCATTGGTTTCCAACAGAATGATCATTTCCAAAATTTATATTGCCTTATATTGATATTCGATTTAGTCTCAATACAAATACTCAATCATAATTTCCAGAGCAACTATATTTTGAAACACATTCTCCATTCAGACAGACCACTACAGAATAGTATATGGTTCACAATATACAGGAAATGATGTATAATGAGCATACCCGTTTAATTGCAGACCAAACCAATGGCAAATACCAAGTGTGCCTGATATCACAAGGACTAGCTAAGCCACCACAATGCTCTACAAAGCAAGCAATCCTGAAATCAGGACGGTATATTGGATTAGCACCATGATACGTCAACCTTCCCTAATCCATTTCTACAAATGATGGTTCCCATCATCCATTTTAACCAGATATGACTCGGCATCTACAATATAATATGGCTTGACTCTCTTGGATGAGGCCTTCCGCCACTCAGAATAATAAAACTCCAGAAATTATGGAAGCCCTATATGTATGTTGTGGTTTCACTATGTATTCATCCTCCTAAGATTTCCGACCAGGATAAGAAGCGCCCGCAATAGACATGAACAGCATTGAAGCCCGCTATCAATATTATGATGTGCAATGTCCCCCGTTCCAGGATAACCTTAAATCTTGTCTTAATCACTGATGAATTCCTACTCTTTCACGTCTTTCTTTCTTAGCTATCTTCCTCCCTTTTTTCCTACCATGTCCTCTAGAAAACGTTGAACTCTTTATATTTTTGATTTGGTAAGGACGCGTCTTCTCCATCTGTTCGCATCCTTGGAGGGCCTGATAATAACATTTTATGTATATGCTTTATATCAATAGTATATTATTAAATACTATTTTAGTGAGGAAATATACTTTTGTAATTATATTCATTTATTTTATATTTAATTTAGTTATTATTAATTATTTATATTATAATACTCATTATTTATATAGTCATAATTATAATAATTACAATGATATATATAAATATTGTAATTGTAATATTGTTCTATATATATCATTATAATCATAATAATAATATTATATTATATTTTATCTCTGGCTATTATAATTATAATATTATCAATGATAATTATAATTATAATGATATTTTTAATTGTATTTCTTTATACTTGTCTAATGATATTCTAAATTACCTTCTTCTATATTATTAAAAAAGTATAAATATATTAAGCGTATACTTATCTCAGATGCCCCTTTGTGATGGGGACATCACAAAGACTTTGCAGAAAAAGAATATCAAGTACAATTAGAGACTTCTTCATGTGAAGAAGAGGCTACTCTTACACCCCATAGTCCTCACAATTGGGGAAATGTAATGTCCCCTTTCTAATCACCACCAAGAATTCAATTATTTTAGCCTTTATTTATTCCCGAGCCTAAAATTGGAGAAATAAGGGAATAAATTATTAAATTAATTATTTATAAAGTCATCTCAAAATTATAATATCAAAAGGTGATTTTATATTTAATTAACTTCATATTAAGTGACTAAAAAAAATAATATATCATAAGTCACTTAAGTTAAAATATATTATTTATCCCACATTGACAAGAAAGGTTTGTGAGCTCTCATATGAAAACTATAAGAAGAAGCTTGGGTTAGGCTTTTTGGCATCTTGGTTGTTGACATCTTAAGTTACATGGCTAAAGTTGAATGCTTAGCTTATTGATTCCCAGTCTTCGTTTGTGAAAGATCAAACCTAGCTGGTTACCTCCAATTTTAGTTGTGAAATATCAACCCTAGTTTGGAATTGTGGAGGAATTACTTCAGACTTCTCAGTTGGAACTTCATTAGCAAAATTTTGTGGCTTGTAGCCAAATTTTGAAGAGATAAAAAAAATCAATTTGGGAGCAAGTTCTGATTTCTATTTCCAGTCACATTGCAGCCATTGGAGGTGTACGCGATTTTGCTTCTATCAATTCCAGCTTGCATCGATTTCATCTATTGTCTTGGGTGCTTCTTTCCTTTGACTATGGCGATGGGATTTGCCATCTCAAGAGGTCGAATTGGAGCTGTCTTCATTAATCTTTAGTTACTGAAATATAGCACAGGGGCGGCATCATCAAATGGTGCAATTTCTTCATAAGAGATGGAAATAAATTCAAGAAAATTATAGAATCATCATTGGAGGCATAGGAGTCAAGGCGCAGCAATCTTGACGGCTTTGGATGCATCATTTTGGAGAATCGAATTAATTTGTGGAGGCTGCAAGTATTTCCAAGTTCCATCAATTCATTTTGTGTGCTCATTATAGTAGCTTGGCATCATAGTTCTAGGGTCTGCATTGTTGAATATTCTATGCATTATAGTTTCATGATTGTAAACATCAACTAGCAGATTGTAACAAGTTTATATCAGAAGTTAATTGAGCTGTCATCATAAGTTCTATCAGCTGCATAAGAGATTATGTGTGTCGAGTCTAGGCAAGACATTGTAAACATTTGATGCATTTCAGTTAATGATAAGGATGAGTTGTATTGCATTCATCTACTATCTTGTACTTGGTTTGAATGTATGCCAAGTGTTTGGCAAAATACCTTATTGCTGTAGATACACATTTGCATAGTTAGTTTCATGTATTTGCATTGGAAAATACAAAAAGAAAGTGCATATCTTTATCCCACAAATTGTGTCATTTGGCCCGGGGACAGTCTTTCAGGCATTTTGGTAAGGCATCCGAACTAAAATCAGTGAAAATGGATTGATAGATGGTGTTTCGAGACAGCGTTAACCGATCGGCGCTGGGTGAAAATTCCTTCATTTTTCAAAGTGGCTTAAAATACGTCTCACTCAAAATCAAAATAAAAAATATTGAAATTTTCCTCCGCCAAAGCTTCCAATCAAAGAATTTCACATATCTTCCGTGGATAACCGGAACAACTGCCAACAAAGCGGGCGTTCTAACATCTGGCTGGATGATAAATGGCTGGAATGGACGAACCGGAGAAAGCTAATCAACCTCTGAATGGGATGCAGCTGAAAACCAGGATGGGATTGTGGCGCAGTTTTACTCAAAAGAAGATCATGGTGATACAAAAGGGACGTGGGAGGTCAGACTGATCAAGCCTAAGGAGGTCGTGATTTTTATATGCAGCAGAGGATATAATAGTAGCCACAGCATTATTTGGGAAGGGAAGGGCGCAACCTTTAAATTCATGCTAGTTTCAACTATATCTTTCTATTAAATGTAGGGTCCGCTAATATTTGGGAAACTACCGATAGATAAAGGGGTTTCCTCATTAAGGTACTGTGTTATTCTTCTAGTATCGAATCACTTTTTGAAGAATATTGGGGGTGGCGTAGGAAGGTTGAGGAAGGCGTGGAAAACTCAATTCTTCCCTTTGACAGCCACTGAGTTTATTGTTGGCATGTAATACCTTGAAGCACTTCACTCATGTAAGGATTTTGATGGGGGATGGAGAACAAAGAAGTTGTGACAGTCCGAGGTCAGCATATTATCTTACAATAATTCTGAAGTTTGAACATTTTCAGAAGAGTCTCTGCCATTCTGTAACAGGTCAGCAGTTTAAAGTTTTATGTAACCAGTAGTTTGTAATCTCCTCTGAAGGTACAGTTATCATCTGCAGCATTTAATATTAAAAAACAGTGTGGCACCAAATTTTTTAATCTCAGATGCTCGCAATAAATTTTATTATCATTTGTTTGTAAAAATAATTCCTGTGATGAATGTATGAAAACAAACAATTATCCATCTATTGGAAAACATTTTGAAATCAACTTTACAACAGCATGACGCCAACTGTTTGACGAAATATCAGCTCACTAAAAGTCAGTAAACTTACTGGATGTTTGAGAAATAAATTGTTCCAAACAAGGGTGGGACACTACATCCATACTGTCAGCATTGAAGGAATGACCTATGCGCATTTGCACCAACTACTCAAATCCAACTTTGACTTCTTCCAAGTTGCTATCCATGAATGCACAAGAAACAAATGTGCTAAAAGTGAGAATTTCCTACTCAACCATTTGTAACTTTCCAATATTTTCCTTGGCAATCTTCAAGGCAAGAGTTTAAATCTCAAAAATCAACTAAAAGTTCACCATCCACTCCAAAACATGGTAATCCTCAGGGCCATAAATAAACCTCAATCTTACCAACTCATCTACACCCAAAAACTCAAGAGGCTCCAAATGAAGTCATGACACAAACCACAAGAAGAAATACTAGCAACCAACACACTCTAAATCCACTAACACTATCAACATTGAATGAATGAGCTCCTAGGCGCACTTGCACAAAGTGCTCAAATCCAATTTTGACTTCTTCCAAGTTGTCATTCATGAATGCACAAGAAATAAATCTGCTAAAAGTGAATCTCTTGCTTAACAATTTGTAACTTTCCAATATTTTCCTTGACAATCTTCAAGGCAATAGTCTAAATCTCAAAAATCAACTGAAAGTTCACTATCCACTCCAAAACATGGAAATCCTTAAGGCCAGAAATAACCCTCATTTTTACTAATTCATCCAAACCAAAAAACTCAAGAGGCTCCAAATGAGTCATGACACAAACCATAGCAGCGAAAATTGTTTGGGGAAAAAATCAGCAAACCAAAAGTATAAGATTTTTTGAAAAAATCGAGAAAAAATCAGATTTAAGAAAAAATGTAAAAAATTGTTGAAAATGAGACAAAACTACTTTTTTTTTAAATTTTAGGGCATTTCCATAGCATAGAGATATAGAGAGCAAATAAAATAGAGAGTTTAACACATGAATTAAATAGGATTTTGTTGTTTATATTCATATCACTGATTACATTGCATTGCACAAAGCATACTTCATAGTGCATAAATAATAACTAGATGGTTATAGTTGATAAAATTTCAATTACTATATAGCTTGTACAAAGTCAACCCTATAAACTAAGTACAAAGTTCCAAAAAATCAAACGTAGCCCATGACTCTATTGTACCCAAATCAAATTTTTTGCTTCATTAAGGCATTTTGCTTAAAAGAGTTTAAACCTTGTTGAATGATGTCAAAATACAGTTTTTGGGCAAGTCAAGCATGGACTTTGGTCAGTGTCATATCAGTCGTCAGCAACAATTGGTCAGTACCTGGAGCTGAGAACCTGAACCTGGGACTCAGAGCGAGATATATCATGATGGAGAAGTGCTTCACGACGAAATTATACCCCTACATGGTCATTTCAGTGGCGAAAAAGGGGTTTACGGAAGATGAAATAGATGAAGAATTTTAGCAGAAAGCAAATCTATGCCCCTACAGCTCAGGGGCGCCCTTCATTTTGAAGGCCCAAATTTTGTTGCTTTTGCTTGCAAATGCACTCAATCTCTTCAGAATTAGCCCAGCTTTCTAACGAGCTATTAAGCGCAGTCATCTGAGTTGCAGAACTCTGGTAGCCGAGGTCAGAAGTTGAAGGTACGAAGAGGTTGCATGTCACAGAGGATTGTCAATTTGCAGTTTTTGCGCCCCTGTAGCTCAGGGGCACCCTTGAATTTGGCTCCTCAGATGAATGAATTTGCAGATGTGGTCTTCCTGAGATCTTTTCTAATCTAGTCTAGCTTCGCAACGCACCAATTCGCGAGTCAATCCGACATTCTGAGTGATCGTGGCAGAGATTCTACCAAACACGTAAATCAGAGGGTGGAGAAATGTAGTATTACACACCTGTACCTCTATAGGCCAGGGGCGTCCAGCCTTTAGGCCTGTCAAATGGGGTTTATAGCTTTCGCAGTCTTCACGAGACTTGTGCGGAATTACTCTAGCTATCCAACGAGCCCAGCCATCACCCTCCAGGATTTGGCAAACACTCGTATGTGCGAGGTCTGTGTATAACACTGAAAAGTGAAGACAGCCGGAAAATGGCAGTATGGAGAGTACATTTCACCTTGGAAAAGGCACTCTTCTCTTTGAGGTCTTAGAAGCAGTTTTCTTGCTTTGTCACCTCTAGAGACATCTCTCGTAAGTTGTTCTAGCTACGCGATGAGACTGACGATGCGTGAATCGGAACAATCCAGCTCCCGGTGTCAGGGGTCAAAATAGGGTATTCAGATGAAAGTTACAGTTTTTATAAAATGGTGTTTGAGCCTTCACAGGTTAGGGGCGCCCTTGCTTTTGGGGTCCTTAATGCAGCTTTTAGGTGCCTTACATATAGTCATTAGATGCAGAATACTTCCAATCACGCAGTGAGCCTATCATCCAGTCAGCAAGGTTCATCGTCCGCCGTCAACGGCAGTTTGAAGCGTCAGATGGCAGAATGGAGAAATGGCCAAGTTTGGTGACCTTGAATCAATTTAATCAAAGGCGCCTAATTTTTTGGGGTGTCAAACGTTGATATTAGCAATTGCAACTCCCAACAGACATTTCATCCTTGCTCAGCAAGCTTCGCGATGGATATCTCAGCTCGGTCACAGCATCACTCAATCACCCAGAAATCAGAGCTGAACATGGCCAACTGTAACTTTGCAGTCAACTATTAAATAGGAAGTTAGCAAAAAAGTTAATAACTCTTGCAAATTGACGCCTAGAGGGTCAACTAATGACTTTTCGGAATCAGTGAAGTTTGCCGAGTGCATCCAGATGCTTTGCTTTTTTGTAAACTGAATAAAAATAATATTTAATATTTATTTTGCATGCCAGCATAAAAGGTGGCGATTTTTCCCAATTATTTATTATTGGCGTCTTCTTGATGTTGAGATTCAAATTCACATGTAAAGGCAAGATGAATATTTTTATTATTATTTTAATCCAAACTTTGAGTCAGTCTCATTTCAACTAGAGGGGGTCCAATCAGAATTATTCTTTTGCAGTCAGGGTTTTAAAATCTTGCAATCATCCTTTATGGTGCGATTTTGCTCTATTTATTCATGGTGTCCATCATTAATTCATTCATCTAGCTTCGTAATATGAAATTACGCTTTTTAGCAGAAGAAAATATCAAAAAAAAACTCAATCTTCTGTCTCAGATTCCATTCGCATGTTTGAAGAACAGGCAAATTTTGACAAAACAAATCTTCTGGGTTCATTCAGAATAGCTTCCTCAATAAAACCCATGTGCTTGAATTTTTCAGGAAAATTTACTCCAGAGCATCAGTTCTACTTCTCGAAGCTCTGATTTCCTCAACTGAAAATTCCTTGCATGGTCGAGTAGAAGTCCAATTTTCGCATTTCTGACGTTATAGGTTGTCTTAGAATCTTTTTCTGAACAAAACCCATATCTCAGATTTTTCCGTGAAAATTGCCCTTCAATAGGCTATTTTTAGCCTAAGCAAGCTATTTTTAGCTTTCCAAAAAACTTGTCAGAATATAGCCGTGTTCACAGTCAACAGGCGAGTTTTTCAAAATGCAATACACTCAACTCGAATTCAACACCAAGTCAATCTTGACTCACAACTTCATCGGGACGGTTGATACGAATCTACATAAGGTGCTTCCAAAAGCAGTCTTGGATCCAGTCAAGATTAGAGATTCGATACTTCAAAACATTTAGTAGTTCGGGTTACTTGAGGCCGCTTCCATTCCTATCTCAGTTCATTGTGTAGAGTTTGTAATGTCTTGTGTTAAGCATTACAACTTTGCTACTCGTGAGATAGTGTTAGTAGATGGATGAGTTATATGCAGTCTCAAGCCCCTGGATGTCAAACGATGTTTTGGTATCCCTCAACACCCGAGCAGTCTAGTCATTTCTATGGAGCAGTGTGAGCGAGCATTCAAAGCTGATATGGACAAGTGTCAGAATAAGATGGCAGAAAGATGGTTGAAGCAAAAGAACAAATTGCCAAATAACGTGGGTCGTGGTGAATACAAGGATGAGTACGCAATTCTGATCGCACTTTTGAATCGTGTCTCAAGTCATGCAAATGCAAACATATTTCAACCCTAGATGTATTACATCATTGGTCGGATCATCTTTGGGCAAGAGCATTATGACTGGGCATCCTTCATTAGCGATGTTCTCCACGAGCAAATCACCGGTTTTCTAGTTGCCCACGAGTTTCACATGTGTTCTTACCTCGTATACTCGATCGCTTATCAGGGTCAATTTAGAGGTTGAACACGGTGGGCATACTCAGTGTTCAGAAAATCTACCACTATTACGACAAGCTTGAGTTCACTAAGGCTGAACATCACTTCAAGCGTGTTCATGAGGCTTTCTTGACATACACAGTGAGAAACTTGGACCGGGAGTTGCATGTTCGTATCTCAGCGATTGCTAGAGCAGCGATGGTTGATTGGGCGGACTGGTTTATTCAGTTCCCTACATACACCTACATCCGTGTATATGGATTTACAGGAAATCCAGCCATGCTTCCACGCTATCCTTCGGATAGGACAGTCTTCATGGAGTTCCTGAGGCAATTACATGATGTTCATCGTCATTTGCGACACAAGCATAAACAGGCTGCCAACTTTCCCATGCAATTCGGAATCTATTGGTGCAAAACGGCAGTTGATGCCAAAGCTGCAAGACAAGAGTTAGAGAAGTTTCGTCTCAAGTACCTTGTTGATGCACACACCTATGATCCTTGGGGTCATTACACAGCACGCCTCGATGGTCGCTCATACCATAAGCCTACAATGGAGGACTATTGGGTGAACTACGAGGATGACTTTGAGCTACGCAGACGCAGCTATGGTCGCTTCTCTCTCTCGCAGATTTTTGTCTTCTTGGCAGAAGATGTGGGAGGTTTATCAGAGGATGAGGGAGATACACTTCCTCATTTTTTCAGAGAGCAAGTTGATACACAACCATTACCGACAGTTGATTGGTACGCCAAGGAGTACACATCAGTAAAGGAGAGGTCTAGTAGAGTTATCCAAAACAATATACTTTACCTCAACAGTAAGAAGACTAGCAAGGTAGTCATGCCTAGAACAGAGCCGCCACCGATGGATGCTTCGTTACCTTCCTTGTCTAAACCCAAACAGAAGAAAAGGAGTAACCCTCCTAAGAAGAGTCAAGCGCCTAACAACTCAAAAGCTAAGGCGCTTGCCATTGATACACCCATGGACCCAGTTCAGAGGCCAATTCAAAGTTTGCTAGAGCCTAAGATTCAGCCTCCCATTCCATCACCGACACCAGAGCAGTCTCCAGTCCCGATTCCCATTGAATTGGACTTAGACTCACCGCCCCGCAGTAACTCCTCTACATGTTCACTCTCGTCAAAGCCTCTCATTGCAAGTACAGATCCTTCCAGTGGCATTAGTCGAGATCAGTCTTGGATTGAGGCTCAACTGGGAAGGAAGAGGAGGCAGCCATCCTACGTCCTTGATCATTCAGATTTTGATCACGCTTACCAGGATGTGCCAGACAAGAGGATCAAGAAACAGGTCCATGTGGAGAGGAATGTTGATATGGAGATCGTCGTTGAGACTACCATACCTCCAGCGGGAAAGAGTTTAGACGAGATTGAAGTTCAAGACTTCGAGGTGATCACAGTCAACCTTGGTCGTAGCACTCGCCAAACAGAGATTGATCTCCTACAAGTTGCAACAGACAGTGTAAGGGATAGGATGCTGAAAGACGGAGAAAACAAGGCAGCTCTCAAGGCTGAAATTAAGCAGCTTCGTCAGTACATTTCCAGCCTTATACACAGGTTAGATGTCACTGCTACACTCCCGCCGATGCTAGAGCCACCAGCAAAACAAGGCTAGCTTAATCATCTGGTTACATACGGCAAGCGTTGGGAGGATTGGGAGGAGTTCGTTACTAGAGGCCGCTTTGTGCTTGCAGAGTTATATCAGTTGCGGTACAATGCACGTGAACTCCGTCTATGTCTCCAAGATGAGGAGCGAGACATGGAGATTGGCAGACCCCGGGATGAGATTATGATTGCTCACCTCAGTGTGGCATATGAATCAGTCACAGATGCAGAAGATAAAGAGGCTATCTACGCTTGGAAGAAACAGTTGGTTTTCAAGGCGAAGATAGAGACAATGGCATCAGAGTTGGCTGAGAGTAGAGAGCATGTCACTAGTGCACTCTGGTACTTGAGAACTCTCGTGTCTCACATACCGTGCCAGTATCAGATTGAGGGTGTGTATGTTGAGCTTGCTGACGTACAGTCAAAGCTCCAAGCATTCATTCATAATATTTTCAGTGGGGAGACCGTTGGCTGTAAGATGAATCAACTTACAGTCATGTCAATGTTGTTCGATGAAGCAACTAGGAGCAAAGGTGAACTTCACTGTCAGATCACAGCCAGTGAGGACATGCTGCACAGACACAGTATACTTCAGCAGAGTATCAGTTCTCCAGACTGACACAGTCAACAACCTCGTGAAGGGGTTGGTTGCTCAAGATCACAGCCAGTAGACTTCAATTCCCACCTCTCAGGATAGACATTAAACACAGGAGTTAAACTTGGCATTACCTTTTCAAGTTAACTCGCTGTCACATCTCATGCATGTCTATTCTGGGATTATCTATGTTCACGTGGAGTTACATTTGGGGTTTTTGTTAACTAATGGTAGTATTCCAGTTAACTTGCTTTCAATAAGGACGTGCATGCTCGCACATTGTCCATTTTTAGATTAGATGTACCGGTTAACTGACGGTAGTTTTCCAGTTAACTGTATAGTTTGCTTTATTAGGGTTTAGTAATAATCTTGCATGCATTGCAAGACTGTAGTTGACTCAAGGTGATTTTAGGGTTCCCTACACCTTTCGATGTTTATAAATAAGAGCTTTTGCTCATTTGTACATAACTTTTGCACGAGAGTAATATATGATGTGCCCACCTTGCCTGTAATATTGCTTATTCTGTATCAGTTCACAAGTATTTATTATGATAATGAATTGTTATGCCACTCGGGTTTCATGCAATTATTATGGTGAATGCTTATCTTAGTTAGATATAGTGGCTAGTTCGATCGTAAATTGTATGCGTGTTTCGTCTCTGCAATTTACTGTCCTAGTTGGCTATCCTTTGTGTTGCGTTTCTAATAAGCCTATTCAGATTGAGCAAATAGTTGTGCCCACCTTGCCTTCACATTGAGAATCTGTACTTAAAGCTTATTGTATGATGTGTGTGATAATAAACCTATTCAGACAAGCAAATAATTGTGCCCACCTTGCCTTCACGTTGTGAATTTGTACCCAGTTTATCGTGTAAGCTCATTCCTGCTTCGTTTCCTCATGCTCTGATTTCTTGAGGGGATTGGATAGTTAAGTTACTTAGTTTTGAGTTGTAGTGAAGTCCTGCGAAACCAAAAAATCCTGGGCTGCAACGTTTGAAGTTTATTGCAAACCTTGTGCCTCTTTCAACTGAGACAAAAAGATAGGAAATAGTTTAGATTAGTTTTCAAGCATTTTGTCCGCACAACAAGGGAGCTTCCCCTCCTAATTTGAAGAGCACTCATCACGTAGTGTGCATAGCTGTCCATACCAACTTGCACTCCACAGGTGTTAGTTGTTACACCAACAGACTCTTGCTACTACAAATAGAGCTATGCTAGAGGGTTGCAGGTCTTGATGATGAAGCTCTTGGCTTAGAGATTCTTCTAAGTCGTTCAACCTCATGATATCCAAGTTGGTCTCTAGGATCTCAAAATCCTTATGCTTAAGAAAGTCATCAAAAAGATAGTTTTTCTTTGCTGAGTAGACATCATAAATTACAAAATAGGAATCAACTAGTTCATATTTGTGATTTAACAATACTTGCACTTTCTGGAACAATGTCAAAGAAAACTATATGAAGAGTGTGAAAGGGAAATTATATGACAAAACAAGCAATTGCAAAGTTCAACTTAATAGGTTTTGAATCAAATAGCTCAGGATAGAGTAATAGAAATGCTTTTGAAACAAAATCTCTAAAAGACCATTAATGATATTGAAATGTTCTCATTGATAACTATTTTAGCAGATTTATAAAAGAGTAAAGGGAGTTTTAATATGTTTCCATTAGATAATAAAGACCTGCTAGTACAAACAAAGAGAGCAACTATTTGAGCCACAATTTTTTAGCTATTATTGTTCAGGTAAATTTTCATTTATTTTGCGTATAAGTAGATGATGGAGTTAAAAACATTGATGGATTTTGAGTTGAGAATTTGAGAGATTATAGGTACAAGTTTCAATGCAAAATCAAAGCACGAGGAACATTCCATTTCAATGGGAAAGTTGTCGTTGAAACCTATCTAAATCGTTAAAGAGAAAATATATGAGGCTTGCTTTGGGAGGGATTAAGATAAGCCCACAAAACTAGGGAATGACTTCTCTTAAGACATGTATTAGTTTGCCTAGTACCTATTTAACATGCATGGAATGCTACTCTATATATGTCTAAAGCATTCATGCACTAATATTGTACTCCTTACAAGCCTTTTGAACCTCTATGTATATGATGATCCTAAATGGAATGTAGTTCCCGAACAAGTGCAGGGCATGATTTAAGCAGTGAGTTTCACCAATTAACAAAGCATTAAGCCCCCGAAATATATAGGAAATTTAAATATAACCAAAACAATCTTTCATTTTGATATAAATACTACTATTTTTTTTTTCAGCACTACAAGCTATTTTTTATCTTTTTAATAGGAACCATTTTGCTTCCAATTCCATAATGTCTATATACTATTATGTATATACTTACACTTCCCACTTGATTATACAATTGTCAATACCCTACCCGCTTATCATTAAAACTTGATGGCTAGTGCCAAATTGAAGCTCCAAATTACCACATTTTGTTAGCATCTGAAAAGGAAATTCGTCCCAACCTAACCTTGATAACCTAAACAACCACCTTGGTATTACTATTGACAATTGAAATGTTAAAATTCTTTGAATAGTCACAATCACAAGAATTGAAAGAAAACAAACCTCTTAAGGTTGATATCAAGCCAACAGAGTTTCGTTTCAATTTAGTTTGGCTTTCTATATTTACTTTTGGAAAGTACATTTATAAGATTCATATATGTTAAGAAAATAAGATAGAAGTCTTACTTAGTATTTATGATATTGTCTACTATTTCCCCATAAATTGTGTCTTTGGACTTATATACATGGAAAGCATTACTACGAGCCTAAGGCAAATGACAGTAGTGTGGATATAGAGAAAAAAGCAGCACATCTCTTAACCATTCCTTGTTAATGTCCTTAACATCAAACATAGAAGCATACTGAAGAACATGTCTCTATTTTAATGTCCTTAACATCTATTAGAAATATACGGCAATTCAAGGTTGTCTACCTATATCTCCTTTATGTTCTTATACACAAAGTGAAAGATTATGCCAACTTTGTTCTCTTCAAGAGGTGGAATTTAAGGATCATTTTGTTTTCCAATGTTTAATCTAATATGAAATCCATGGGAGGTACTATTCTTTATATAAATATTTTGGTAGCTCTCTTTCCACTTTCTTTTGCTACTCTAATTAGAGTTTCTTGACACGTTTTCTACATGAGATCTTCAAGTTCAAACATACTCTTTGTCATTAATTAACAATCTACCAAATTGATCACTTCTCACTTTCAACCTCTCACCACTTTTGGAGGCATTAAGTGCCTTTCAAACACTTATGATACACATACTGTTAGCAAGAGAGATGGGGAAGTACAGTCCGGAGATCTATACCCCAATACTTCTTATGTAATGTCCCCTTTTTCTAGGCAGTGATTTGCAACAAAGGTTAGTGTTGGTGTAAATAAAGTCTTGTACCTAGTTAATTCATTACTAGGGGACTTATTTACATGTTAAGTTTACTTAGGTCCTATGAATCTTTCTAGAAGGTGTTAGTTGTCATTAGTTGTTATCTTATCTTTTGACTTGTAACACATGTGACCTAGGTAATTGTGATAAGTTGTCTCATGTCATATGATTAAGACACTTGTCATAATCCTATGACATCCTGTATCTCACCTTGGCTATATAACCAAGGGGTCTCTACTACATTGTATAACACATCACAATTGAATCATAATTGATGAGAATACAGTTTATTCTTGTCATATTCAGATCTTCTCTCTTTGTGCTTTCCATTTGGCCTCTAGTTCTTGGGTGGCTATCTCCCTAGCCAATTCTAACATGGTATCTAAGCCAATCCTTGCAAAACCCTTCTTAGATCTGAGGGTTGAGTTATTGCTAGTGAGAGATCTTGGTTATTTTTAGTAAGGTTGAGTATGCTCTTCTCTTGCATTATATGATGACCTAGAGAATCAAAAAAACTTGAAAGAAATATCGGATTTGGGGTTTTTTCTTGAAGCTTTTTTATTGCAGGTTGGAGGGTTTACATCTCGAGTGAATTTTTGGAGCAGATTGGGTCAGATCCGACCCTTCCATTGCGTACGAAAGGCCCAAAACCCCCATTTTCATATAAAATAGTTCATACCTCATCATTTTGATAGGTCATGATATCAGGCAAGATCATATTCTTAAATACTCTCTTGTAGAAGGTTTTCATTGTTTTTTGTAGGTGGTCTTGGGTTTTGAGCTAATCTCCAACTCTTACATGTTAGAATTGGCTATGGAGATAGCCACCCAAGAACTAGAGGCCAAATGAAAAGCACAAAGAGAGAAGATCTGAATATGACAAGAATAAATTGTATTTTCATCAATTATGATTCAATTGTGATGTGTTATACAATGTAGTAGAGACCCCTTGGTTATATAGCCAAGGTGAGATACAAGATGTCATAGGATTATGACAAGTGTCTTAATCATATGACATGAGACAACTTATCACAACTACCTAGGTCACATGTGTTACAAGTCAAAAGATAAGATAACAACTAATGACAACTAACACCTTCTAGAAAGATTCCTAGGACCTAAGTAAACTTAACATGTAAATAAGTCCCCTACTAATGAATTAACTAGGTACAAGACTTTATTTACACCAACAGTTAGTCCATCACTTGGTCCCCATGGACTAGCAAGGTGGTTAAGGGGCTCTTTGAGGGCAATTGTAGACTTGTTTAGTCAACCTTTTGAGCTCAGTCGGTGTTTTCCCAACTCAGTGTTTATCAGGGTTCTCGCAGTGTGCTTTCCGAAGCTTTTCAAACACTTGGACCATACTATTTATAGTAAGTCACAGGGGTCACTAGTATGGTTAGTTGGCAGTACTTCTATATTGGGCATGATAGCGGAATTATATCCTAGATTTATCTCGGTTTAATTATGGTCCAAAGTATTAAGTTTTAATAACGTCAATTATAAAGTTAAAATAAATATTTAACTTTATGCGTTATTAATATATTTTTAAAAGGACTTTATAAAAGGGGATATAAGTGATATTTTAGAAGAATACTTTATAATATAAAGCATAGCGCCCAATTTAAAAAGGGGTTATAAGGCGGGAATGAAATTAAATAAAATATACTTCAAATGCCAATTGGGGCATGGGAGTTTGGAAAAATTATAAAAGCCATTTGGTGCTCATTTGCAATTCATCTTGGAAGAAGAAAATTGATAAGGGTTTTGCAGGTTGGACTAGAGAGTTTGGAAATACTCAGCTTCATTGAGGACGAAAACACTCATGAGGAATAGCACGCTACAAGAGTGAAAGATCTTCCAAGGCTGCTCGCGAATAACTCCCTTTCAGGGGCTGTGCATTGTGCTTCAAATATTGTATACAATTTACAGGAAGAGCTCCAATATCCAAGGTTTGAATGATTTATCAAGAGATTGCAAGTATATTGTTCATCATTGTCAAAGCAAGGTATTTACCAAAGTTTCGAGACTCGGACTCAGCGCAGACTCAGCAAGGGTGACTCAACTCGAGACTCAGAACTCACGACTCACGACTCAATGTAGACTTGACAAAGTAAAAAACCCAAGAAATTTAGAGATTTTTAAGGATTTCAAACTTGTTTCATGCACCCTTTATTAAATAGACCTTAAAGACATAATAACATCATCAAATAGAAGCTAATTTGATCACATACACAAGTATACATCTATCACATAAGGATAAACGCAAATTGTAGCTAAGCTGCTCAAGGAAATAGCACACTTAGATATATAAATATAGTCAAATGTATACAAAACTCATGGAATATAAAATCCATGACATCAAATGTTCCAAACAAATATGAAATATCAAAACAATAAGTAGAAGTCTATGGCCCAGAGGAGCCTGCATCCTTCCTACAAATGCATCTAAGGTAGGTCCTGGATGATGTTGCGCCCATAATCTTTGCCTGTGACTCCATGCCAACCTCACCAACATCAGTTGTGCCTATGTCTACTAGTGCTCTATCCTCCTCCTTCTCCATGGCTACAACCTTAGCCTCTCTATCTGCCTGGTCAATCCAATCAAGGTCCTCATCACTAAAGATAGGATCCATAGCTGCAATGATCCACTCAAATTTTGGATCGACCTCCTCTAGCGTGATCGAGGTGGAGTCATGGTCGAAAATCTATCTATCTAAGATGAAGATTGTAATGAACATACACTAGATCATTCAACCTCTCCATGAACAGTCTATTGCACCTCTTAGAGTGTAAGTGCTCAAACATACTCCAATTGCGCTCACAACCTGAAGAACTACATGGTTGGCTCAATATGCGAATGGAAATCCTCTGAAGGTTTGGTGTTTTAGCACCAAACATTTGCCACCATCCATCTGAGATGAGAAAAAAAAAAAAATCAAAAAAATCACTCATTTCCAAGGTCTCCCTTTCAGTGGGAAACCCCTATCTACGTGGACTATCATGAAGTAATAGCGGGCATCATCAGCACATCAGCACGAGTAGGGAGCCCACAAGAACCTCATCAGCCAGCCCGAAATCAAAGGAATTTGGAATGTAGATTTAGGAAATAGGCTGCATGGAGGCTTGTGAAGCTACAGAGTGCCATCTCTATCAATGATCTTAAATGGGATGATGCCTCCTGACTACCTCACTTAGGCTACCTCATGGAAGCGGATCTAATGGCTATCCTTGGCCTATCCATACCCTCATATATGTAGCCCGTGCGGGAAGCCTCTCCCCATCAACCTTTCATTATTAACAAGAACTACAAGAATTTCAGTGAACTACAAATGTTATGAAACATTAACTTAACATAAGTATAAGAGGAAACTAAACAAATAAAAGAAAAATATGAATAAAAAATTAAACATAAGTATAGAATTAAGTTTTACATGCAATCTCAGCAGGTGCCCAAAAGCACGGCTCATCAAAAATGTGATTTGCCACATCAATCCCTGTAGTGGTCATAGCATTCCAGAACCAACAACTTAGGCATTTTGGGTTAAAATGAATCCTTTGATTTATGTGAATTTTATACTTGTTGTTGAACCCTAAGTGCAAGCAAATGTTTGGTTCAAACCTTTTTTAGAAAGCACTTGGTTTGAGGTTGTCATGTGTAATGTCCCCATTTTCGCAAGCATCAGAGCTTAGAGGATTAACCTATCATTTGACCCTCGTAGGCTAATGGAGTTGGTTCCTATGAGGGTCCTTCTTGGCAGTCATCAGGGTGTGTTTTCTCCTTCAAAGCTCAGTGTGGGTTCAGGTTTGGCCTTCGTTAGACTCAATTCTACATACTTACTATTTATAGTAAGTCATCATTTCAAGCAGTCAGGGTTTCTATTTTTAGCAGGGCACCTAGACAGGTCTCAGTTGCAGTGTTGATCCCCTTAATCAATTGGATGGGCGAAATATTAAATATTTAATGAGTAATTATCATTAAAGGTACTCTAATGATAATTAAATAATATAAAGTTAAATTATAAAGTCAAAAAGTGTACTTTATATCCAATGGGGCCATGACCCTCAATTAAAATCACTTAAAGTACATTTATTATATTATGGATTTGAGTGCCCAAGTTTGGAGACATATTATAAAGTTTTTATTAAAAACCTAAAGTGGATTTCAAAAAGGAATTAAAGGCACTTAAGGAGGTCGACCTCTCTTGAGAGGTTATAAAATGATTTTAAAAGCATAAAGTGATTATTATGTTTTGGAGATTATAAAATTGTGTCTTTGGAGAAGGTGCTTGGTGAAGGAGCCAGCTAGGGTTTCTACCATTTTCAGCATTGGAGAACAAAAACTCTTCAGTGTTTTGCAATTTTGAGGCTGTGAAACTATCAGCCGAATTATTGCCTGATTGTGGACTTCATTCAGAGGTTCAATCTGTGCTAATTTGAGAAGAATCATTTAGGGCTTGAGCTGCATTGTGAGAGATTAATCATTCATCTTTGTTGCTGCTCATATTATCAGCTGTATATTCAATGTGGGCCGTACTAAGTGCTGCTACAGTCCGTACAGCTGCTACAGTTGCAGGCCGTAATTCCTACCAGCCATGGCGTGGGTTCTTCAAGGCTAATCGCCTTGTTTTTTTGAGGCTCTTCATCTCTACTAGGGGCAGCTATAATAAGGAGGGAGTTTGCAAAAGTTTTTATGGTGGAGAAAATAATACTTGCAGCAGATCAAGCTTTTCACCAGTTATTTATATTGCTGCCAGCATCCAGATTTTCTGATATATTACTACCTTGTATTCCTGGTATGCTCTATTGTAAAAGTTTTTCAAAGGAGAATCAATAAATAATATCTTTGCTGCAGTTGATATTACAGAAATTGCATTTTAAATACTTTTTAGTTTATTCTCTGTGCCTGGCATCATTTATTTTAAAAATTACAAAGGGGTTTATTTATCTCAAAAACATAAAGAAATTGCAAACTTTCAAAACAAAACAAATTTGCATCATCCACATATCAGTTTGCAAGCGTTAGAGACAGCAGATCTCTTACATCATGTCTTGTTTCATGTCTATCTTGCTATAGCTTGTTCTACCCTTGTCTTGCTTTGTGTGACCCCATTTCTGTCCTTTGAGGTTCCTTGCAAGTTATCCATTCCATTTTGTTGAAATGTGTGCCTTTGAGTGAAAGCACCTAGTAAATGGTCAATGGTTTGATCAGTTGAGGCCTTGTATCTCCCAATTGACCTAGCTCTTGAGGGGTAATCCTAGTGAGTGGATGTCATTCCCACACCTTCTTGGATGTTAATTGTGTCATTTAGGGATGTGTAATGAAGCGGGCAGCACTTTCATTCTAATCCCTTTGTCCATGAGAAAATCGGGTGGTGGACTAGTATCCAGTCTCCATCTTAGAGGAAACTCTACCCTCTCATATGTGCATCATGGTGACTTTTTCACACGACATGGTTAAGTCTTCCACTTGTTGCAATGTGTCATGCATTGGTGTTGCATACAGTGTCATGTTCTATGACAACATCTCAAGGCATAGGCATGTAATGTGACTTGTTGATGTGGCATTTACATTGCAAAAAAATTGTTCATCCATGTTTTGAACATTAATGTCTTGGGTGAAAGCTTGGCGCATACAAATTTAGGAAGCTTTGTCACTTGAATGTACTAGGCACATTTATCATCTTTGTTGTCACTTAAACCATCACCTTGAGCACCTCTTTCATGCATGTGTGTCACTCAAACACTTGCTAGCTGCTCTTGGGTGCACATATCAGCCTTTCAAGCCATTTTAAAGGTCTGCTCTCATCATTGAAGTGCCTCTTTTCCTCACTGTTGTCTCCTATCAACACAAAAGCACCTAAGTTTGTCAATGTTGCCAGTTAAAATCTCCAATCTTCTGCTTTGGAATGCTGCTAACCAGTTGAAATGAGAAATAATGCCAAATTTGATAATGTGTATATGAAAGGGTGATTGTTTTTAAATGTTAACCTTGTTTTAAGCAAAGCAAGTCGGTCCTATTAAGTCACAAGGACAAAAAGACTTACATTTTTTTTTATTCCATACAGGTGCAACATATTGTAATTGCTTGGGGGTATGCCTTTTTTAGGTGAGCGCCCAAGTAGGTATGCTTTATGTCTAGGGCCTCTTTTTTTGCT
>VDFB02149080.1:0-17974 GCA_007258455.2 Sequoia sempervirens | reverse complement strand
AAGAACACGAAAAACATGAATACACAAGAGAAAATTGCCAACCACGACCACAACGATCAATGCAGATGTGCAACTAAGATAGAGCACGATCTAGAAGCATCCACAAACATCACGAATCACTAGAGAAGCATCTGCAACAACTAAACTAACTGAAATAGCATCATCTTCAATCAACAACATGAACTGAAGCAACAAAATAACTGTCAGAATGTAAATCTTCATAACTCAATCAAGTCTTCACATGGATCTCTAAAACTTGACGTGGATAAACTAGATACACTCAGCAACAAACCCTTTAGTCCATAACCTCTGATCATCAACATACATAATTTACCGACATACTGAACTTCACTTCACCACTGACAACCTGCAACCCATCTCATTACAATTTTCTCAATATCCTCGACATATATAGCTTCTAATGAATTAATGATAATAGTGTTGACATCAATGACAACCACATATCGGCAACACAACTGTGCAATATCCAACAATATCCAGTTACAACACCAAATATAACAATTTTAATTATTTAATTTTATATTTCTACATGAAATTGGAGGAAATTATATATCGATTGGTATCATAGACACAACTTAAGACTTGTAGCTAGTTTTTGGGTGATATAAAATATTTTATATATAAACATTTTTTATTTATTTTATCAAGTGGTTATTGGTTGCAAGGTACAAGCATGAAAATAAAATAAAAGAAGAAGCTTGATGATATCCAAGATATCCATGAGAAAACATGCTCATAGAATAAATCTCATTAGGAAAAGTACAACATTAGAGGAAATAATTAAATAGTTGTATACTAAAAAGAAGGATCAAACTTAATTCTTTATTAGAATCCTTAATAAAATGCATCAATAATTTATAATTAAGGATGAATTTCTATTAAAAAACCAACATGAAGACAAAGAGGAATCTATAAGAAAGGGTAGAGAAACCCCTACTTAAGAAGAACAAAATAAATGAGACCATGTGTGGATGCTTCCTTCAATTGTTTTAAGTCTAATAATTTAACAAGCATGTTTGAAAGGTATATGAAGGGTATATTTTCCAAGTTGCTAGCAATGATAGACTATGATGGAAGAGGACCTAGAAAGGATGGTCAAGGAAAAATAATTCAACTAATCATAATGAAGGAAATAACACAACACAAGGGCCTTGGTTATGGAACTGTGGAAATTGGAGAAAACTCAGAGACATGGTCTTAAACCAAGAGTAATGTAAGGGTGGTAAAAAATCCTCATATTGATTCAATAAAGCCTCAAAAGGATTAAATTTTGTTTGCAAAAAATGAGAAGCAATCCAATCAAGTAGATAAGAGAAATACTTTGCTTAAAGAGGAACAATAAGAGCCTACAAATAGTAAAAAAGATATTAACATGGACAATGCTATGAATATGTCTTCAGTGTTATATGATTTATATTTTTCTCCATGGAAATGATGATATTTTAGCATGTAATTTATTTCACATAAATTACATGTTGTATGATATGACAAGGAAAAGGAACTAATACTACTTGTATGGAAAAGAAAGTGAAGTACTTTGCTTATAATGAATGAGAAAATTAATGACTAAAAGTAGCACAAATATGACATTCATTACTGTATTTTTGCACTCTTGCCTTAGTTATAGGATGGGGAATCATTCTTAAAACCAATCACAACATTATAATTATGTATTTCCTTCATCAAATTTAATAACACACTAGGAAGGGAAACTATTGATCACAACTTGTATAAAAAATTGTAATATATTTCATGACATTACAATATAGATTACAATAGAAAGGATAATAATTCATGGTAAGAGGGTTATATATTGTATCATAAAGAGACAATTGTTGTCACATATAGGCTCTAGTCCATGGAAATTATTGTAGCATGTTAAATATATCACATGAAGCTAAATAGTTAGTGAAAACTACAAATGTTTTCAAAGTAGTATTCACTATAGAGTTTATCATAAGGACATAGACATATTATATTCTTCTTACATATCTAGGTTTCAAGCATGAAAGGGGCATCCTACATTCTACCTTGTAACACTATTAGTGTTGAACATCATATTGGAGATGTGACGAGGTTCTATTCTAGTTTAACACTTGAGAGACCTATATATATATAGTGCTACTACCTTCGATCTTGAAAGGTGCTAAAGTGTAGAACATCACCTTGTAGTTTAATGAGGGGATTTGAGGGAGATTTTCTTTGAGTCATTTAGACCAAAAAAATTAGAGATGGAGGGATAAATTCTTCTATATTTTAAAATTAAGCTTTCGTGAGACCAAAATATCTTTTAAGAAGGAAGGTGTGATCTACATTGGATCTAGGAGGAAATATCATCATTAGATGAACTCACTTTAGTAGGTCTAAGCATCAAATTCACCCCTGAAACTTAGCAATTTGAAACCATTGGTTTGACTAGGGGTGGTTTCATAATTGACACTTTGGCTTCATAAATTAAACTATCAAATGAAATTCACCCTTAAATCTTTATTGGAATTCCCTCATGTTTATTTATAACAACACTTCAATTCCTCCATTTACATTGTCATTGATAACACCAACTAGCATAGTAGTTTTAATTGTTTGATTTGTGATTTCTACTTGAAACTAAAATACACGTTTTTTAGGAGAAGTCTAAGACAATAGTCTTGTGGAGCTATAAATATTTAAAGGAGATTGAAAAAGTTTCAAAAGAAGAGTGATGAAACCTCTTATTCTAAGATTCACAAGAACCTAAGGTTTTCATTAACACTTTATTTATTCAACCATTCACACCAAATTCAAGAACAAATTGTTAAGGATGATGATATTATATTTTTTGGGAGAGTAGACATACTCCCAAATTGTAATTAGTAGTACTGAATTAATAGCTAGTGTGGTTGAACAAGTTAAGTAGTACAAGTTGTATAAGCAATGTGACCTAAATTAGGAGGAATAGATGTGTTAATTTATATATGTGAAGCATCATCATTATTATTGGAGGTATGAGTTGTATGATACCCACATGACACCAAAATCAACTCATTCGATTCAAACAATGTCATAATTGAGAGAGGTGTCAAGAACCTACACATTCTTGGGTAATATTAGATTTATTGTTAATGTCTAACATCAACAATGCATAACGCAAATGAACTAGATCCTTCAAGGATCAATACCCTTGATCATGCATGCTTCCTCTTATTATTTCTTAAGGATGAAACTTCCCTTGAGTCAAGACTACATAAGTTGCATTATGAAAATCATTGGTATAGTCACCTCCACTTTTTTAGTAATTGTAGGAATTTAGATGTAGTGTAACATGTGAAAGATTAGTTCCTTCATTGACTATTTGTAACCTTCCTTCATCACAAATGTTGGATCCTTCAAGGATCAATACCCTTGACCATGCATGCTTTCTCTTATCATCTCTTAAGGGTGAAACTTCACTTGAGGCAAGAGGCTATAAGTTGCATTACAAAATCATTAGTATTGTCGCTTCCACTTTGTTAGTAATTGTAGGAGATTAGATGTATTGTCATGTGTAAAAGATTGGTTCCTTCATTAACTATTTGTACCTTCCTTCAACTTCTATAACGTATACATATTTAATATGCATTTTGTGATATATATGCTTTCATATGTAAGATATTATCATGTATGAAAATCTCAAGTCAATAAAATACAATTCTTGATTGATTATGATAAAAGAAAGATTACTTGAAAAATATATCTTACACATTTGTAAACTCACACCATGAAAATTGACAAGAAAAAATTAACTAAAAAAATATTCACACCAACTATTATATGATATAAAAATTTAAACTTTAAATTAATCATCATTTAATAACTTAAAAAATTTACACTAATATTTTTTATTAAAATATTCAAATAAAAACAATCTCTTAAAATTAAGACTTAAACTTTAGGTCTTTTTATGATACTACTCTTACCCATCCATACTTCCTTTTCTCATACTCCAAAAGATAAGATAGAGAAATAATTGGAGTTCCATAACTGTACTTCGTAAGGTTCCATAATTGTCAGACCTGTTACCTTTAAAACACACAGCAGGAGTAAATGAAAACAATGCGTTTGCCGGGAGTCGAACCCGGGTCTATTGCTTGGAAGGCAATTATCCTAACCGTTGGACTACAAACGCAGCCATGTCCATTTGAAACTATTGCAATACCCAGGTCCAAACTATCTATTAAATAAATACCTTAAATGATATCTCATCAGCTGATATGCATAGGTGACTCAATTCCGATTCGTCCGCTTACAGTTTTCTTGTTTTGTAAAATATTAATGATTTTATTTAAGAGCTTTAGACGTCCGTCTGGGTGGTGTAGTTGGTTATCACGTTAGTCTCACACACTAAAGGTCCCCAGTTCGAACCTGGGCTTAGACAATTGAGGTCGTTTGCTTTTTCAGAACAGATGGATTCGGACTTGATCTTCTGCCACAAAGATCCGAAGTTGATTTAGAGATTAATTCTTATAATTTTGTTTTGTAACATTATTTCTTATAAATTTGGAGTTAGAGATAAATTCTTATATTTTTATTTTTTCTCTTGATATTAATTTTTATAATTTTTTTTCATATATATTGTCTAATTTTTAGTTTTGTTTTTGAGAGAGAGATTACAGTAAGTCTCTTTATAATAGCTATTTAGTTTATTTCGACTCAATAATTAATTAATTAATTTATTTTTGAAGCAATCAGTATTAATACAATTAATGTAGATAAAAATAAAAATAAAATTTTTAAAAAACAGATAATATTGAAAGTGAAAGAAATTTGTGAAATTACCCTTTCTTTTTTCAACATCTTATTTCCAATTACTAAACAGTAGATGTTTCATTAAAAAAAAAAAAATTCCAAATTTTATACATGATTCAAATCTTACATATTGTTTAATAAATAGCTAGTTTTAATTATCTCTGTACATAAATTCACCTAGCCAGTTTCGACAAAGCGAAGATTTATTATTAAGGGGGGTGGTGGCGCAGTTGGCTAGCGCGTAGGTCTCATAGCTGCAATGAGGAATCCTGAGGTCGAGAGTTCGAGCCTCTCTCACCCCATCCACAAAGGCTGAATTTTTCTTTCCTCCGTGTCTATACTGGTTTTTAAAGAGTATTGCTTGAGCTAACATTGTGTAAATTTGAAAACAGTCTAATATATTCATAAGAATAAATCCATGCTCGCAACAAATTAATAATAAGTTCCATAAATATTAAAAAACTCACAATCACCAGGTAATCTACATAACATAGGAAGGGTAGATTAAATGGGATAACCTATCAAGTATCCTTTGAATCTTTTATACTTCATAAGGAAAGAGCTTATACAGCCATTGATCGAAAACCAGGGTATAAAAAAGAGTAAGTTGATCAATATAGAGCTTCAGCTCTTGTTATTTAATATGATTCGACATGCTATCTAAAACATATAAAAAATACTTTTTTCTTGTATACCCTGGTTTAAGGGGTTGTAATGGAGGAAATGAAAACTTGATCGAGTAAATCCAGGAATCTATTTGGTTGACACACTATTAAGTGTACGATGTGGCTATCTGTCCATAAAACTCCTATTAGCTACTTGCATGTTGGCAATGATCGAGAACATGCAGAATATCATAGTAAGTGCATTACAACTGTGATATTGTCAGGATCGGGATGTTTTTGCAGAACACAGTGTAACCCTGAGAAGCTTGTGATGCTATCTCGCAAAGCAAGGTGTTCATAATTTTTTTCAAAATTCAATTAGTTGGACAGAGTGTGGAGGCTATGTTTGTTCTGAAATACAGTTTATGAAACAAGCTTGAGGAACAACCACTAGTGGTATGGCCTCTATGATGACATCTATAGGAGGTAAAGGTAACTATGACAACCAAATTTCCAAGCGATGTACTGATGTGAATTTGGATTCAAACAAATTGAGACCAACCAAATTGTCAAATGAAAACTTTAACAACAAACACCTAGTATCACTGCTGCAAAGAAATATTGCACCGAACACATAATAGAGAATAGCTGTTAAGTAGTAATTGTTTCCTCACAAAATACATCATATGTGAGGAAACAGGTAATTACTACTTGATAGATTATAAGTTGACAATATGATATAGCCCATATCTTTTGTTGGATACCTATTCTTATTTGCTTGCTTGATGTTTCTCCAGGCTATCACATGGATGTGATATTAGGATTTTCATAGGGTCGTCTTGGGCATAACTATGGACAATGATCAACTATTGACCTAGATTTAAGATGTGGTGCAGAGTTCAAGGGTGCATACTTAGAACCATGCTTAAATGTTTTAGATGCCAATTATCACAATTCTTAGAACCATGCTTAGATGTTGCAGATTTGGTTTGAGCTAGACAGGCAGTAGGGCAATGCAGCCCAAGATATCAATGCCTTAGAGAATAAAACATGTCCTTTGCTTCTTTCTACGCTTCTTCTGCTTGGGCGGTTGAAGAACCACTTTGACTGCAGCATCAAAAACAACCTTCACATTCTGAAACAAAAAAGGAACAGTTCAAATTGTTTCCAAAAAATTCTGAAGAACTTAGAGAATGCCAAAAGTCTTGACCTAGATGCCTACAAAGAGTCAAAATCCAGGCAGTGTACAGTGGCAATGAGTTAAGAATCCCAAGACTTTAAGCGGTGTGGATGGTAAAAAGCAAAGACAAATGTTTGATTGCGCTAGGGAAAACAAGATTAGAGACCAGAGCACACTGACAGTCAGCCAAAGATCCCAAGCTTTAAGAAAAATGCAGGGTAAAAATTGATAGTAAACAAATTTCCAATAAATGTACTATTAATGACTCTTAAGTCTATGTGTGTTGGTGCAGTCGAGGAGCACCAGGACTTGCAGAACCAACATCACATGGAGGGCTCAGCTTTTGATACTTATCAAGCCAATCAAAACCTCTACTAACAACCACAGTAATGATGTTCATCTGCATGAAGCTGTAAGCTACCACTACCACATCATGTAGAGGATGAAAATTATGTAATAGTAACTTGGCCCTTCCCAATGTTGAAAGAGAACCTTGCCTGACAGTTGACTTTCCTATAAAGAAGAATTACTAAGCAGTAATGTGGACCTTCTCCAATTAAACTGAACTGGAAGTTCAACTTTCCATACATGTGAAGAATGTTATACAAGAGAAAAAAGGAAAAATTCACATGCTTATTTTTATATGTCAAAACTCCGATGACATTAAGTTTCTATGCATTATTCAATTCTCATACTCTGAATCGTTTTTCTAAATTAAAATACCTATAAAATGCCTTTCTATCAACATACCTGTTGTGTTTGAGAGCTGCATTCAATATACGCAGCAACCCTAATCTGCTTCTTCAAGTCTTCACTCTAAAAAGACATAAAACCAATTAGAAGTTGCAAGTGCATTTAAATCTAGAAATACGTGATTATATGGTGAAGCTTGGCTCCAAGTAGAAAATGATAAATTTCAGTAGTTTCACAAAAGAATCAAAGATCAAAACATATTAGAATGTATCACATTTGACCTAATAGTCCCATCGATAACTTATGCAAAATTAATCAAGAGGCTCCTAATCTCCTAAAAATTGTCAAAAGGCACAAGAGTTCAAAGCCCTATAAGAAGTTTATCTCGAAACAAGTTAGACCCACTACAACAATACCCAAGATCATCAAATTAATCCATACTAGAGAATTATCACTCAAAAATACAAATAGAACATAATAATCAAGATATTAAAGCATAGGTTTGATAACAAGTTTAAACATGTAAAACATAAAAGTGCTAACACTGCCCAATTTGTGAAATTTGATTTATATCTTGGAACAGGAAACTGGGGCCTCAATACTACGAGAAGCTTACTTTTGGATGGTTTCATTAGGCGTTGCTGCTGAAAACAAAATTTCGTAAGACTAATTCTGTGGTACTTAACGGTCATCTTAATACATTAAAAAATCATATGAGACATTTTTACGCACTTATATATTCTTAGAAATGGTTGAGCGGAGCACAAGGCAATTGTCATCTCAGCCAATAGCCAGGTTCAATCCTTAGTTTGACACACCAACCACCACGTATACTGGGACACGCCTCATTTGCATGCAAAAATTGCCAGTATGTCAACTCGCCATCCCTCCTGTTGGGAAAAAGAAACCCAACTACAGTGGGAAAATAATGAAAACATGCACAGCTGAAAGGAAACAAACACAAGGAGACAAAAAATAATATATATTCAATTTTCTATTTCATCAAAAAGAGATTACATTCAAGAACTCAGAGCTAGAGCTCTGTATATGCTTCATACAAAAAACTATGCTAGTTCTGGCGCATCTTCCTTCTGTGTGTTGCTGCGTGCTAGAAAAGTTCCAGAGCACAGGGGAACTGTCAATGTTCTCTGTTGCTGCAGGTTCTCCTGAACTTTCACTTTCTATTCTGTTTTGCTGAACATTCTTCCCTTCTATCTCTGTCTCCTTCACATTCTTCTCTCTACAAAATAAATCTTCATTCTATTTTCCTTTTGTCTTTAGTTGCCTTTCCAAAAACTGGCGCCCAATTCAAATTCAACCACCACAATTAATTTTGCTGCTGTCCAGCAAGGTGGTCAGACACGGCAAGGGAGAAATTGCCCAAATTTGATTTCATCAGATGGGGCATTTAATGCATTTGTCCGTTGCAGCTCAAAATTAGATATTCCAACACTCCCCCTTAATTTTGAGCCATTTTTCTCTTCATTTGCATTTGAGACTTTTGGCGGAAAACTTTTGGAGCAAAGTTTCCGGCGCTCATCACTTTGCAAAGGTTCCGGAGCAACGGACCAAAGGCTCTGAAGCACCGGCACAAAGTTTCTGGAGCAAGCCTGTGTGCATCTACTTTGCATTCTGGAACTGTTTTCTGAAGTTCTGAAGCATCTACCTTTTTTTGTGTTTTCCAGAACCAAAGTTCTGGGGCATCTGTCTTTTTGGTGTTGCGCTTTTTTGTGCTTCGCAGAACCAAAGTTCCGAAGCATCTGCACTTCTATGAGTTTTCTAGAACTAAATTTCTGGAGCATTCTTCCATACCAAGCCTATTTCTTAGATGTTTAAAGGATTCTTTTGACAATGCTTTTGTGAAAGTATCCGCGAGCTGCTACTCAGATCTGTAATAATGAAGTTGAATCTCTCCATGCTCAACCAACTCTCTTATGAAATGGTATCAAATTTCGATATGCTTGCTTCGCCCATGAAAGACGAGATTCTTTGTCAATGCAATAGAAGATACGTTGTCACAAAATATGGTTGTACCATCTTTTTGTTGCTCATTCAAATCAGCAAGGATTCTTCTAAGCCAAATAGCCTGACATGCTGCTGCATTTGCTGCTATATATTCCGCTTCAGCTGTGGAGAGTGAAACTATGGGCTGCTTCTTTGATGCCCATGATATTGCTCCTGAACCCATGTGGAACAAATATCCTGAAGTGCTCTTCCTGTCATCTACATTTCCTGCCCAATCACTGTCTGTGTACCCAACCAACTGAAACTCATTGGAGGTGGTATACATAATACCATAGCCTTTCGTGCCATTGACATATCTTAGAATTCTTTTTCCTGCTTGCCAGTGTGTATCCTTAGGTTGCTCCATGAACCTAGAAATCAGGCTTACTGCGTACATCAAATTTGGTCTTGTTGCTGTCAAATACATGAGGCTTCCAACCATGCTCTTATAGAGGGTTGGGTTAACATTATTACTGCTGTCCTCTTTGCTTAATTTCAGACCTGTAGCTGTTGGGGTTGGGGCTGGTTTGCTGTCCAACATTTTAAATCTTTTCAAGATTTGTTTAGCATAATTTTTTTGTGAAATAAAGATGCCATGATCTATTTGTTGGACCTCTATGCCTAGGAAATATTTTAGCAAACCTAGGTCTCTCATTTCAAACTCATTTTTCATTGTCTCTTTAAAATCAACAATGAAAAGATTACTATTTCCTGTGAAAATTAAATCATCTACATTCAAAACAACAATAAGAATCTCACCATTGGCTGCCTTGATGTAGAGTGTGGGCTCACTACCACTTTTGCTAAAGCCATTGCTCATAAGGTACGAATCAATTCTGCTGTACCATGCCCATGGTGCTTGCTTCAGCCCGTAAAGAGCTTTCTGGAGCCTGTAGACCTTGTCTTCTTTTCCTGGAACTTCGTAGCCAGGTGGCTGCTCCACATACACCTCTTCTTTAAGCACTCCATTCAAGAAGGCTGATTTCACGTCTATTTGTAATACTTTCCATTCGTGCTGGGCTACAATTGCTAAGACTGCCCGCACTGTTTCCAGCCTTGCAACTGGTGCATATGTTTCATCATAGTCTCTTCCAGGCTGCTGTTTGTATCCCTTAACAACCAGCCTTGCTTTATGCCTTTCAATCTTTCCATCAGCAGTGCATTTGGTCTTATAGACCCACTTAACTCCAATGACTAATTTCCTTTTGGGTAAATCAATGAGCTCCCATGTTTTGTTTCTCACTATAGCATCCATTTCTTCATCCATGGCGTTACACTAGTTTTCCTCTTTCACGGCTTCTTCAAAATACATTGGATCACTATAAAAAAACATAGCAAAATCTGAATTCTCATCAAAATTATCATACCTTTCATTGTCATAAATTTCCCTCACGCTTCTTATCTTCCATGGCATCAATGATGCAAGCGTAGGATCAGAATTTCTGGAGCTACTTGACTGCTGGTTTGATGAAGAAGACTACTGCTATGAACTTCCGAAGCATCTGCCATGCTAGAAGGTTCTGAAGCAACTTCCCTGCTGAAAGTTTTCGGAGCTACTACTACTGTTTTCTGAACTATTACCTTGTTGTAAAGTTCTGGAGCATCTCCCTTTTGCAGCTTCTTCATCCTCAAGAGGTATTGAAATGGAAATACCTATATTGCTATCAACTGTTCCATCCCATGACTCATTTTCAATGAATTCAACGTCCCTGTTGATCACCACTTTCTTGGTGATGGGTTTATACAATCTATAGGCTTTGGATTCTTCACTATAGCCTATGAAAATGCATTTTTCACCTTTGTCATCAAATTTCTGCCTTTTCTCTTTTGGCATGAGTGCATATGCCACACATCCAAATATTCTCAAATGCTCAACACTCCATTTGCATTTCATCCACGCTTCTTGTGGGATCCTATCACGAACGACCTTTGTGGGGCACCTATTTAAAATGTGGACTGCTGTTACTACAACATCACCCCAATACTCATTTGACAAACCTTTTGCCTTCAACATGCTTGCTGCCATCTCCGTGATGGTTCTATTCTTTCTTTCAACCACTCCATTTTGTTGTGGAGTATATCAGGTTGTGAGTTGTCTCTGAATACTATGAGACTTGCAAAAATTCATAAACTCATGAGAGATATACTCTCCCCCTCTGTCTGTTCTAAGGACTTTGATATAGTGGCCGCTTTGCTTTTCAGCCAAGGCCTTAAACTCTTTGAACTTCTCAAATGCATCTGATTTGTTCTTCAAAAGATACACCCAAATTTTCTACTATAGTCGTCTATGAGTGTCATAAAATAAACATTTCCTCCTAGAGTTGGGGTCTTCATGGGACCACACAAATCTAAATGCACCAATTCTAATGGTGCTCTAGCTCTCCTAGAATTCCCTGATTGAAAGGGCTGCCTATGTTGTTTACCTAGGATGCATGCTTCACACTTTCCATCGGGCTCTACAATTGTTGGTAGGCCCCTAACCATATCTTTTTTAGCTAAAAGATTTAAACTAGAATAACTTAGATGCCCATACCTCAAATGCCAAAGCTTGGATGGGTCTTGGATGACTGTCTTGAAGGCCGACTGTTGCAAGCCTGTTGACTGTGCTGAGATTTGCATTTTGAGGGGAAACATTTGATTCTTTGTCATTTGAACCGCTGCCATAAATTTCTTGCTTCCATCTCTGTCATAGATGATGCATTCCCCTTTCTCCATTAGCACTCTATATCCGTTTTGGACCATCTGTCCAATGCTCAAGAGATTGTGTTTCATTCCTGGGGCGTAAAAGACATCATGAAGCTGTCTTTCTTCACCATGCTTGGTTTGTAGGCACACTATGCCCTTTCCCATGACTGAAACTTTCTCATTATTTCTCATTTTGATTTCAGACTTAATGTTGTGGTCAATGGAGGAAAATAAATTTTTGTTACCACTAATGTGGTTGCTACAGCCACTGTCCAAGTACCAAACTTCAACGTTGTTATGTTCTACAAGATTGCATGCAATGAACACTTGAGACTGTTTTTCATTTTCAGCCTTATTTTCATTTGCCACATTTGCATTTTGACTCCCTTGGTCACGTTGTTTCTTCCTGCATTCACTTGCATAGTGACCATACTTGTAACAGTAGTAACACTACACATTGCTCTTATCAGATCTTTGATTCGAGCTGCTATTTTTCTTTATGTTTTGGAAGTTTGATTGGGAGGTGCTGGCCTCCTCCTGATTGTTTGAGCCTCCTCTTCCAAAGTTGCTTCTACCTCTGCCTCTTTGACCTCTTCATCTGCCATTTCTTCCTCTTCCCTTGCCTCTTACATTTGCTTGTGCTTTAAAGGCTTGTTCCTGGGAAGAATTTGAAGACCTATTCAGGCGCTGCTCATGGGTTTGAAGTGAACCCATTAACTCATCAACTGATAATATTGAAAGGTCTTTTTCCTCTTCTATGGCAATAACCACAGGGTCAAATTTTGTAGGTAAACTTCTGAGAATCTTCTCCACAATCTTCTGCTCTTCCATGGTTTCTCCATTTATCCTCAACTGGTTAATCAAGGTGGAAGCCCTTGTATGAAAATCTAAAATGGGCTCACTGTCCTTCATCTGCATGGTCTCAAATTCTCTTCTTTGCAGTTGGAGTTTCACTGACCTGATTTTCTCGGACCCTTTGTAAGTGGTTTGAAGTATTTCCTATGCTTCTTTTGCATAACTAGCTGCTGCTATTCGAGGAAAGATAGCCTCTGTCAAGGCTGCCTCAATTAGACTGAGGGCTTTTGCATCATTTTTCCTTGTCTCCTTCAACTAGTTCTTTTGAGCATTGCTCAATGCTGTAAATGCATTTGGATCAGTCACATTTGTGAACCCATTTGCTACTAATTCCCACAAATCATTTGCTACTAGAATGGTTTTCATTTTCTTTGCCCAGACATCATAATTTTTTCCATCAAATATAGGTGGCTGCTGCCAACTCCTATTGTCTCCTCCAACCATTTTGCTTTAAAATGGGGGAAGAACTACAGATACCCAGATAAAATCTAGGGGTTTTCTTTACTGCCTAGAAAGCTAGGGCTTTCCCAAATACCTAGAAACTAAAGTTTTGTAACTGCACGCCTAGAAGCAAAGCTAGGGCTTTAACGAGCTAAATTTCCAAAAAAATTAGAGCTCTGATACCAATCTGTTGGGAAAAAGAAACCCAACTACAGTGGGAAAATAATGAAAACATGCACAGCTAAAAGGAAACAAACACAAGGAGACAGAAAATAATATATATTCGATTTTCTATTTCATCAAAAAGAGATTACATTCAAGAACTCAGAGCTAGAGCTCTATATATGCTTCATACAAAAAATTGTGCTAGTTCTGGCGCATCTTGCTTTTTGTGTGTTGCTGCATGCTGGAGAAGTTCCGAAGCACTGGAGCACTGTCAATGTTCTCTGCTACTGCAGGTTCTCCTAAACTTTCACTTTCTATTCTGTTTTGCTAAACATTCTTCCCTTTTGTCTCTGTCTCCTTCACATTCTTCTCTCTGTAGAATAAATCTTCATTCTATTTTCCTTTTGTCTTTTGTTGCCTTTCCAAAAACTGGCGCCCAATTCAAATTCAACCACCATAATTAATTTTGTTGCTATCCAGCAAGGTGGTCAGACACGGCAAGGGAGAAACTGCCCAAATTTGATTTCATCGGATGGGGCATTTAATGCATTTGCCCATTGCAACTCTAAATTAGATATTCCAACACCTCCCTTACGCGATTTCCAATGATTATTCACGCCTTCTCTTGCTTCATAACTCACATTTTGCTTCTAACAATCTGTCCTCCCTGAACCTGCCACCTGGTGCGCTCTCTTGCCTCAAACGCTACAATAGCTTCTGACATAGAAATGTAGCCAATCACAGATGGATGTGGTTAAGCGCGCTTGAACTAGAGTAGTATTGGGATGGATGACCTCCCCGGAAGGCCCACTGCTTCACCTCTGTGAGCATCACCTATATGCAATGAGTGCTAAGAAGACCTTTCATTATCATGAGAGATGGGTTCTTGTGAACCACTACTCAAGAAACATGGGTCAATGAGTTTGACTCTTAAAACCACATAATTGAATCTTGATAGCCAATAATTCCAGACATAACTAATAATCATATGACATTAACAACTTATTTCAAGAGTGTTAAATCCCTTAAATTCAATATCCTTCACTTTCTATGCTTCTTTTTCTCATTCTTTAAGGAGGCAACATTCCAGGATAAAACTCATCAGTCCTATCGATGTAAACACTTTTTAAATTGGCGATACTAAAAAGTAATCGTTAAAGAAGAAAACAATTAACATACGCTGATTGTCAGCGTTAAAACTTACCAAACACAAGAGGACAGAGTCATCTGACGTTTCGAAAAATTGCGTCTGCCGGGAGTCGAACCCGGGTCTATTGCTTGGAAGGCAATTATCCTAACCGTTGGACTACAAACGGTGTTGCTGCAAAATCTTGCATTTATTTAATTCAAGTAATCTATGTAACAGCAGCTGACTTATAGAATACGTGGCCTTGATTGATTGTCAGCCGACATCAAGGCAAAATAATTTAATCCAATTACTGGAAACGTTATATTATGTAACATGTCTGGGTGGTGTAGTTGGTCATCACGTTAGTCTCACACACTAAAGGTCCCCAGTTCGAACCTGGGCTCAGACAATGAATAAGTTCTTTCACCTTTTGCCGGATGGATTCGGACTGCATTTAAGACATTCATTAGACCAAAAAAAAAAAATCTGCTACAGACTAAATAAAGTTTTTATTAAAATTCTGCCACAGAGTAGAAGTTTTTATTTTTAATCTATTGGAAACGTACGACTGAAGTGCATTAAACAAAAAGTTGATAGAAAGACAAAGTTATCGAACTGGCTCTTTAGCCACAGATCCAAGGATGGAGGCCTGGCTTTCACAGAAATATGCTGAATATTATTTCTTTATACTCCAAACTTCGTTAATATCTATATTAGTATGACTGACTGTATATATCTTCATTTCAGATTGGGGTGGTGGCGCAGTTGGCTAGCGCGTAGGTCTCATAGCAAATTTGAGTGATCCTGAGGTCGAGAGTTCGAGCCTCTCTCACCCCATCTGAGTCAAAGCTGGACTGCCTTTTATTTATAAATTCTACACATGACTAAACATGACTCAATTTTGTCATGTAAGTTTTTGTGTGTTTTGGTTAAATTTTTTTTTTCAGTTTTAATGAAAAAGAGGGTATATAATTGGTTGGTTTTTGGATTAGACTATATGATCTATTATCAAGATGATAATAAGAAGATAATAAATAATTGTATAGCAAACTAACTAATTAAATAGATGAGGGGAGGGGTGGTTCAAGAAAAATTGCTCACACAATTTAATCAAGAAATCTACAAGTTATCGTTATGGATTGTGAAAATTTCATATCTTTAAGAGGGTGTATGATTAAAACAATACGTTTACAAAAATTGATATAGTTGTTTTTGCTTTGCTAAGGTTTTGGCTTTGTTATTGTTAAGTCACATCCTCTTAATAGTATATTACTCTTTAGAGTAGGAATTACCATTTTTTTGTATTTATTGTAGTACTTTATAGGCTACCACACCTATGAGTTTTTCTCCCACTTTTAATTGGCCTCAACCTTTAATCACTCTATAGTTGCTACTAGAGTTGAAGTCACATCACACAACAATGGCTCCATTGCTCAAGTGTCCAAAGGGATTTGACCATAAGCTGTTTCATGAGGTATGTCCACCAAAACACCCTCAAATGTGGTTCTTCTCATTCCAAAGTTGGATAATATGTCACTAGCTAGAAAAGTGTAACTTGATAGTTTTTTTGTGGAAATGGTACCCCCCAAAAGAATGCTTAAAGATTGGGTTACCAAGGCTTGGTTCTCACATTGTATTTGCCTTAATGCTATAGAAAACCTCACCCAAAAAATCATTTTTTGTTTCGTTAAAGCTAACCATGTTGAAATTGTTCTCAAACATGACTTTCAGTATGTTCATTCCTCTTTGCTCATTTTCTCCCCTTGGACTCAAGATTTCATTGTCATAGACAAGAAATCTCTTTGTTTGCTTGTTTGGGTAGAGTTTCTTGGGTTGCCCTTATCATGCTAGAATATCTTGACCAAAATAGCCTCTTCCTTAGGCAATGTCACTTGTGTTGAAATAGACTAGTTCTTTTTGGCTTGACCCCCAAAAAGGGTCTATGTTGAAGTTAACATCTTCAAGGATCTCAAGGAGATCATTGATGTATAAATTAGAAAAAAATGAAGTAAACCTCTCCAAGGATCTCAAGGAGATAGTTGATACATAAATTAGCAAAATGAGTCACAGTCAACACATCCTATATCTAAACTTTCCAAATACTTGTTATTGTTGCCAATTCTCTAAGCATGAAATTTTGGATTGCCCTTTGGCCTCCTCCCATTTTAAACCTATTGCTCAACCAATTGTTGAAACTCCTCCTCCTACAAAGAAAGAATGGTCCATTAGTCACAAAGCCAAGAATAATACTAAAGGTGGTTCTCCACCTAAGCCTTCTATCAACTTTGGTGGACAAGCCTCAAAAACTCAAGGTGCAATTTCAAAATATCAAACCACAAAGAACCCTATTGTTTCCTCTCAAGGGGAAACATTTGATAATGTGGATATGCTAAAATTTACTTAAGCGTCACTAGTGATGTTGATTTTGTCATCTCAAGAAGTCATCACCACCTACTACACTTCTCCACCTCTGGCGGTTCTACAAAGATCTTGCATCCCATCTGACTATCTATAAGGAGAGTATGTGCCAAAGAAGTGGTGGGATTCCAAGCCATTCATTTAGATATTAAATTTTAATTTAAAGGAGGGGTTCCTACATATTAGTTATTCAACTTTGGATGAGCTAAATAGTGAGAATATTGCTCTCAATACTTGATCATCAATTTTATGTCTCAGAATGTTTTAAGGCCTAACAAACCTTTGAAAGAAATATTTCATCCATGAAAGACAACAAACATTTCCAAGTTTGGACATTCTTTGATTTTAAGTTGTATTTTTTGGTTTTTTACTTTCTGTTAAATGTCATTTTATTGCCAGTGATTTTTATGTTAGAATTCAACATGCTCTGATATCATGTTGAAATAATGGATGTTGAGTCATCCAATGAAGTTGCACACACTTCAAAGGATCTTGCCAAGAGAAATTACACCACATAGAAAGTGTTGCAACTAAGGGCTGCAAAGACAGATTGCTATTGATCTACAACATTAGATCATAGATTGATATTGGATTAATTACAAATGTACAAGATGCCTTGAATATATAGGCATGAGAGAAAACCTAAAATGCATGAGATGTTGCCATGTGTCTTGATCTAACATGTGACAACATGTGAACCCTATCTAGAAAATTATTAAATGTTGAGATAAGTTCTAGAAGGACAACTCATCTTCTAAAAGGAATCTCATCCCTACAAACAAGGAAGGGGACATTACCCCATTATTAAATAATTTATTAAAATGCAACCTAGGACTAAATGAAATATCACCTAAGTTAACTTATGCTAGTGTAATAATTAAATTAATTACAGTGACATTTTATGTAGCAATCATGAAATGGGTTAAGATGGCATCATCACCTTTCTATCACCTATGTGACATCAAAATTTAGTTGACCAAGGATGTGAACCCACTAACCATGTGTTGTGAACTA
>VDFB02149079.1:0-30208 GCA_007258455.2 Sequoia sempervirens | reverse complement strand
ATTTATCAAACATTGCATCCTTATTTGTGGAGTCTCACATTTCAAATTTGGAGGATTGAGGGGTTATCTCTCCTCTTTGATTACAGTCATTACACAACTGTTGTCAAACCACCATTGTTTATGGATCTTGTTTGACATTGGTTTTCACATAGTCCTTGTTTGTCACCTTCTTATTTGATTGGGCATGTACCTGATTTGATTGTGGTTGTTGGTATGTGGCGACTGATCATGCTATACTGTACACCCTAGCATGTATCCTTGTCGGATTCTGGGGCCGGGCCGGGCCCCGGGCAGGGGTTCGGGGGTGGTAGCCCCCGAGAAAAAATTTCCTCCTACTTTTTTCGCGTCGTCATCGGAAAAAGGAAAAATTAACGAAAAAAGAAAAAAACCAACTTTGTAGAACCCAAATCTAGAAGCTTCTAAGCTTGTTAAAAAGGGGTTCAGATGTGGGCTACAGTATGATGAAAAATGCAATTATTCGCAAGATTGTAATAGGTTTTTGCATTGGATAATAAAATAATTGGATGGCTGCGATTTGGTGGATGTAGCCCAGATTGGGTGAACCACGATAAATTCTCTGTGTTATAATTTATTCTGTGTGTTTTAGTTTCTCTATTTATTAATTAAATTTGCATTTAATTGTTAGATATCTATCATTTCTAACCCTAACAAGTGGTATCAGAGTGGGTTGTGTTTTGATTATCGTCTATAGGAAGGTCTCACGGTTGAGTGGGAGTAATGGCAGATGAGGGTAAGAAGGTTGAGAAGTTTAATGGGCAGAACTATCAATTATGGAAGATGCAAATGGAGGACTACCTCTATTAGAAGGATTTATGGTGGCCATTGGAAGGGAAAACGAAGAAACCCTCAGCAATGTTTGATGAGGACTGGAATATTTTTGATAGAAAGACTCTTGGAAGCATTCGTTTATGCCTGGCACAATCGGTGGTGTTCAATATTACAACAGCAAAGACAACTCAAGAGTTGATGGAAAACCTAGCGAAGTTATATGAAAAGCCTTCTGATTCGAATAAGGTATTTCTAATGAAGCATTTATTTAATATGAAAATGGTAGAAGGTGGGTCAGTTACTGATCATTTAAATGAGTTTAATATGGTCACCAGTCAATTAACTTCTGTAAAAGTAAACTTTGATGAAGAAGTTAGGGTTGTTTTGATTTTGTGTTCTTTGTCTGAAAGCTGGAATAGCTTGGTAATGGTTGTTACCAATTCTATTTCTGGTTTGAATACATTGAAATTTGATGATGTTGTTGGTGTTATTTTGAGTGAGGAAATTTGTAGGAAAATCTTAGGTGGAACATCCACATCAGGCAATTTTTTTAATGCAAAAAGCAGGGGCAGAACAAAGGAAAGAGGAAACAATTCCAAAAATCATGGGAAGTCGTGAGGAAAATCAAAGGATAGAAGGTCCCAATCTAGAGACAAGATGGATTGTTGGTACTGTGGTAAGCTGGGTCATTTAAAGAAAGATTGTTGGTCTCAGAAAAATAAAGGAGACAAAAAGGAAGGAAGTAAAGAGGTAAATGTGGTAAGTAATAAATCTGATGAGGATGCTTTGATTCTTTCCCTTGATAATGTTGATGATTCTTGGGTGTTAGATTCAGGGGCTTAATTTCATGCTACCCCCATAGAAGTTGTTTTCTTGATTATGTCCAAGGGGATTTTGGGCTGGTTTATTTAGGAGATAAAAAACCCTGTCAGATTGTTGGAAAGGGAAGAATCAAGATTAAGTTGCAGAATGGGAATCATTGGCTACTACATGAGGTAAGGTATGTTCCAAAGTTAAGAAAAAATTTAATTTCAGCAAGGCAACTAGATGATGAAGGTTGTGTTGTTAAATTTAGTGATAAAAATTGGAAGGTCACAAAGGGTGCCTTAGTGGTAGCAAAAGGTGTGAAAGTAGGCACCTTATATCTTTTTACAGGTCATATTGTTCCTTCTACTTTAATTGTTACGGAAAAAGGTCAATGTTCAGGAACAGTTGTTGCAGTTCAGCAAGTAATCATACAGTTGTTATGGACTCTGAATCAACACTGTGGCATAATAGACTTTGGCATATGAGTGCAAAAGGTATGAAATTACTTCATTCAAATAATGTTTTACTAGGTCTAAAATGTGTTAATATGGATTTCTGTGAAAGTTGTGTGTATGGAAAACAAAAGAGAGTAAGTTTTCTCAAGGATGGGAAGCAAAAGAAATATGAGAAATTGGATCTTGTGCATACAGATGTATGGGGACCAGCTCAGGTATCTTCTCTTAGTGGCTCTCAGTATTATGTTACATTCATTGATGATGCAACTAAGAAGGTATGGATTTATTTCCTTAGGCAGAAATTTGATATATTTGAAACTTTTAAAAAATGGAGAAGCTTGATTGAGAATGAGATGGTAAAAAGCTAAAATATCTCAGATCTGATAATGGTGGTGAGTATTGCAGCAAATATTTTGAAGATTATTGTTCCTCTAATGGTATTCGTAGGAAGAAAACGGTTCCAAGGACTCCACAGGAAAATGGAGTGGTTGAGTGCATGAATAGAACAATAATGGAGTGTGCACGGACTATGAGATTGCATGCTCGACTGTCTTTAAAAATTTGGGCAGAGACTGTAAACACGGTTGTTTATTTAATTAATAGAGGTCCCTCTAATCCTTTGGGTTGTGGTATTCTAGAGGAAGCATGGAAAGGTAAGAAGGTGAGTTATTCTTTTCTCAAAACCTTCGGTTGTGAAGCATTTACACATGTAGATTCTGAAAATAGAACCAAGCTTGATGCAAAATCAAAGAAATGTATATTTGTTGGATATGGCATTGATGAATTTGGTTATAGGCTTTGGGATTTCGAAAATCATAAAATTGTGAGAAGCAGGGATGTCATATTCAATGAGAAAGTGTTGTACAAAGATCCGCTAATATCGCAACATGGTGAAGAAAGAAATGATTATGCAGTTGTTGGACGAGCATTTCAAACAATGATGTTTCAAGATTCCTCGATACCCACAACATCGTACAACAAATACCACAAACCCCTCAAGTGGATAACGTTATGCTATCTCTCAAGGATAAGTAGACCCTAGAAAGACTATCTCCCCTTTGTATACTCATTTTGTTAACCTGATGTTATGAACCGTAATATTAAGGATGAAGCTATGTGTGGATACCAAGGTTCCAGAGCATGGAATGGAAGAAGAAATGGACCTGCGTAAAAATCAGACTTGGGAATTATGCAAGTTAGTCTTCGCAGTAAAAAGGCTTTACCAAACAAATGGGTTTATAGGCTAAAATGGGAGGATGGAGGTAAGAAGAGATTTAAAGCTAGATTAGTTGTAAAGGGATTTGCACAGAAAAAAGGGTATTTATTTTGATGAGATTTTTCCTCTAGTTGTTAAAATGACTTCTATTCGTATTGTTTTAAGAATTGTGGTTGTCGAAGATTTGCATTTAGAACAGCTTGATTTTAAAACAACCTTTCTTCATGGTGATTTGGAAGAGGAAATATATATGGATCAACCACAAGGATTTGAGGTCAAAGGTAAGGATAAACTAGTGTGCAGATTGAAGAAAAGTTTAGATGGCTTGAAGCAAGCACCTCGGCAATGGTACTTGAAATTTGATAGTTTTATGGTTGAGTTACAACAGATGTAATTTTGACCATTGTGTTTATTTTAAGAGGTTGGATAATGACAACTACATTATTTTATGTTTATATGTTGATGACATGCTTTTAGCTAGGTCTAACATGGATCACATAAGTGAGCTAAAACAAAAGTTAGCAAAATATTTTTCTATGAAGGATTTGGGGGTAGCAAAACAAATCCTTGGTATGAAAATTTGTAGAGATAGAAAAAAATTTGTTTTTATCTCAGGCTAATTATGTTGAAAAGGTGTTGCAGAGATTTCATATGGAGAATGCAAAAGCTATCAGCACACCTTTTCGTAGTCATGTTAAATTGACTAAGGATATGTGTCCAAAGACACAAGAGGAGGAAGAAAAAATGTCCAAGGTACCATATGCTTTAGCTGTAGGCAGTTTAATGTATGCCATGGTATGCACAAGACCGGATATCTATAGGAGTTGTTAGTAGGTATTTGAGTCATCCCGGAGTTGAGCATTGGAATTCTCTAAAATGGATTCTCAGGTACATGAGAGGTACATCCAATAAATGTTTATGTTTTGGGGGCTCTAATACTGATTTAAAAGGCTATGTAGACTCAGATTTGGCAGGGGATATAGATACCAAGCGGAGTACCACAGGTTATGTATTTACAGGTGGTGGGATAGCAGTGAGTTGGATTTCTCAATTGCAAAAGGTGGTTGCTTTATCCACCACAGAGGCAGAGTATGTTGCTGCAACAGAGGCGGAAAATGAGATGATATGGTTGCAACTTTTCATGGATGAGTTGGGAAAACAACAGGTGAAGATTACTTGTTTACAAACAGCCAAAGTGCTATACATCTTGCAAAGAATTTTGCCTTGCATTCTAAAACAAAACACATACAATTGAGATATCATTTCATTTGGTCAATGTTGGAGGAAGGACAGGTCAAGCTCGACAAGATACATATAGGTGTCAATCTAGAGGATATTTTTACGAAGGCGGTGACAAGGGAGAAGATGAGATCCTCTTCAGCTTCGGTTGGCCTTCCAGGTTGAATTCAAGTATAACAGAGCAGCGGGGTCCAAGGTACTTATTTCCAGTGGGAGCTGTAAGTGCAACAGTGTCATCCAGGATCAATCTCCAAGTGGGAGATTGTTGGTATGTGGTGACTGATCATGTTATATTGTACACCCTGACATGTATCCTTGTCGAGGTCCAGGGCTGGGTCGGGCCCCGGGCGGGGGTTCAAAGGCGACAACCCTCGAGAAAATTTTTCCTCCTACTTTTTCGTGTCGTCATCAAAAAAAGGAAAAATCAACGAAAAAAGAAAAAAACTGACTTTGTATTACCCGAATCTGGAAGCTTCTAAGCTTGTTAAAAAGGGGTTCAGATGTGGGTTATAGTATGATGAAAAACACGATTATTCGCAAGATTGTAATAGGTTTTTGAACTAGATAATAAAATCATTGGATGGCTGTGGTTTGGTGGATGTAGCCTGGATTGGGTGAACCACGTTAAATTCTCTGTGTTATAATTTATTTTTTGTGTTTTAGTTTCTTTGTTTATTAATTAAATCTGCATTTAATTGTTAGATATCTATCATTTCTAACCCTAACAGTGGCATCTTCATCAACCTTGGGAAAGGAGACACATGAGCAACCTTTAGAGATATCATCATACATATTTATGCTTATTTTCTTCAATTCTTATCTAGAATGGGAAACATTCTTGCATTTATATTTGGTTTTGTTTCTTTCAAAAGGGAGACAAGTTGTTTGTCGACATTAGATCATTTTTTGTCTTTAGACACTTATCATTTTTGTAGGTGATTATCCATTATGGGGGGGTTACAAAGTCTCTCTATATTTACCTTCATTAGAGGGGTTATTATATTGTATTCATGTGATGGATGTTGCTCTTGGGGGGTATTGATGTTAAGACCTCCATACATCACTTCTATCACTTGTACATGATTTTCATTGCATCTCTTTTTTGGAGAGGAGTTTCATCCCACTAGGTTTTCTCCTTTGCTCCATTTATGAGAGATTAGTTGCATGATTAGTTATACATGGGTACCTAATATGGCCTCATTGTTGGGACCCATATTGCATTTACATAATAACTACACTCCCTAAGTTGCACTTATGAGGGTTGTTGGTGTGAATAGGATTTTTTCCTAACTAGTCATTAATGAGGACCTATTTGTTAAAATTCATAGGACACTAAGAGGGGGGTGAATCAATTGTCACAAAATTCAAATATAAAACTTCAACACTTATCAATCCCACAACCACACTATTTTGTTATTAAGTATGAACATGAAATACAAATAACATAAAGTAAAATCAACACAATGAACACCAGATTTTTACGTGGAAAACCCAATGAGAGAAAAACTACAGCAAGGATTAACTCACAATATAAAGTAGCTCCAAAACTGAATGTATAAGGCTCGTTGCCCTGAAAGGACTCACTATCTGGATACAAAAGCTCACTGCTTACAAGGAGACTCACTGCCTACAAAAATATTTACAAAACAAAATTGGGCTTCACAGCCAAAATGAAATAAAAAGAGTGCACCTAACAAGTGTTGATATAGTTTCGGTGATGCTTAATAGACAGACTTAACACACTTCATCATTTTTTCTCTTCTTCAACTTTGCACTCACAACTACCTCATCAATTACTCTCACACACACACTTCTTAATCTTTAACCCTTTCCAACATATATACTTGATTCATCCACAAGCATCAATTAGGTCGGCCTAATTAAATGCACTTCTTGTTTACCAAAAATACCAACCTGTCGTCTACAAGCATTCACAAAATATTTCCAAAAGGCAATTCAAATACCCAAAACGCTGCATCATGTTGGAACAGACCTAAGATAGGTTGCACATATATCTGCATAACAAAATTAATTCACCATATCACAACTAATTCAAGAAGTTGGCCAAAAATAGACTTCATTGCAAAAAGTAATCATCAGAGTAATGTCGATACGCCATATGAGCACTGGAGCACAAGAGATGTTGAACATACATGCCTTCAACATCCATAAATTGTTTCCCAAAACTGCAAGCAACAACTGTCAATTGCGGAGGATTGCGGACTAGAATACTGGAGGGTGCAACTTGAATACCAATTCAGATACTGGACCAAAATATCGGATCAAAATACTGACTTAGATTTGCAATCACAACATGGTGACATCAATGATAACACAAAACTGTCGAGATGATCATTCTTCTTCATTCTTCCAACACTATTCACATGATAAGTTTACTTAGGATTTAAGTTATCCTAGTTGTCATTTCTAGAAGTTAGTTATAATAGGGCCATACATCTCATTAGTTACTTTTATTCATCTAGGCATTTAATAGTTTTACCATGCATTATCTCATGTATTTATTATTTGCATTGAGCATTTAATATTTGTATCAAGGGTAGTTATCATCCCTTATCACACCTTGCCTATAAATACAAGGTGCTTGTACATTGTAAGTGTGTGTGTGTGAAATGTGGAAAGTTAGTAAATGAACACAAACCTTAATGAAATGAATTATATCAAAGATTCGAAGCAAAGAAGCTACTCTAAATTGCCACAAAAAAAATCTTTTAAGTACGTCCCATTGTCCTCTATTCTTAAAGATTCCTTTAAACCTTTGGCCCTCAGATTTATATGTGCACAAACGTTATTAGAATGACACTTAAGAAACAAGATTAGTATTCAACATGCAAGCCAATTAAATTCATACATGAAACTATATGATAAAAATGATGATGGATACTATGATGAATGGATGATCATGATTATGATGAATGGACAAACGGTGGTGGATATTATGGTAGTGATCTATATGATTCTATATATGATTCTACATATGCTCAAATGAAAACTATGGAAAACTAAGATGATACTCCATATGCTCAAGTTCTAACTCTAAAATGCAACTATTATGCAAAGGATGACATAAAATGAAACTATGAAGCAAAGTGTTAGTCTAAGATTTAACTATGATGCAAAACATGATATAAAATGTAACTATAAGACTCCATAATGCTCCCAAGCTTAAACGATATTCCTGCATGATAACTCTATTCAAAATTGGATGCAAAATACAATGCCAAAGGGCTGTATTTATAGCCTTTTCCAAGCATCTGGTGAGGTGGCAATGATCAACGGTCCAGATTCGAACAAGAAGAATGGATGGTGGAGATGGAGAGAATCAAGATGTTGTCCCCTTGACCAAAGACAACATGCCATTTGGATGGAATAATCTCTTGACCAATGGGCAACATGCCAAATGGATGGAAGACTCAAGTGTGGGAAGAAAAGACCATGTGTTCCAAAATTGGTGGAAGTGTGTAAGGAATAAGCCATGTGTTTTTAAAAATTGGTTGAAAATAATTCTAATTAAAAATTAGAATTATTTAATTTCATGTGACCTTGGTGAGGTGGTACAAAAAGTTGTGGACATGTGCTTGAATTCCTAATCGAAATTAGTGAAGATTAATTAAATAAAACAATCTTATGGAAATTTGTTTATTTAATTAATTTAGAAGAATATTATTTTAGATTTGGAGAATTTAGAAAATGAACAATATAAATAAATTGAGAATTTATTTATACGTAGTTGAATATTAATTAAATAACTAGTATTTAATTAATTAAATGCCATGACCATTTTTAGGTGTATACAGTAAGTATTCTCATGATAGCTCATATCAATCATTCTATATTATCATGCCAATTATCAATCTTCATGCAAGCTCATGTTGCAACACTTTCTTGTGGAAGGTGTCTTTCTTGGTTGATCCATTCACTACAACAAATCCCTATGATTAGATCCCTTTTTTGCTTCTTTTTTGCTTCCACCCACTATTTTAATGTATTTTTTTCCTTTTTTTTTTAAAAAGTCAATGCTATTTATTGGGATGGCAATATTTTTGGCATTTATTGCATTGATTAGAACAAATAGGCACAAATTAGTGCCACATTTAGCGTCGAGTTTCATGTTGAGTTTTTTGTCGGCATTAACACCTAATTTAGCACCTACTTTAGAGCCTGCTTTAGCACCTAATTTAGCGCCTAATTGTTCTGATCTAGTAGGGATTAAGGGTTAAGGGATTAGGGGTGTTAGAACAAAAAATCCTTCTCTAATATTCACTGGCCTTCAATTGCTTGCCTACATTTCACTTGCATCAAAGGATCCCTCAACCCTCAACCCTAATCCCTCAATCCTCAACCCTCAACCTTAAACCTTAAAACCTCAACCCCTATACCCTCTACCCTATACATTCAACCCTCAACCCTAATCCTTCAACCATAGACCCTTAAACCTATACCCTAAATGCTCTACCGTCAACCCTTAACCATCAACCCTAAACCCTTAAACCCTAAACCTTAAACCCTAAACCCTTAAACCTTCTACCCTCTACCCTCAACCCTAATCCCTCAACCCTATACCCTCAGCCCAATACTCTAAACCATAAACCCTATAGGTCCTCAACTCTATACCCTCAATTCTCAACCCTCTACCCTATACATTGGATCCTCAACCCTCATATATCTTTGTCCTCCTCTCCTCTTTATCTCACTTCTCCCTCCATCTCGCTCCATCCATCCCTCCATCTCTATGGACCTAATCCCTCAACCCTAAACCATCAACCCTTAACCCTTAAACACTCAACCCTAAACCCTAAACCCTAAACCCTCTTAAAACCCTCAACCCTCAACCCCTAAACCCAAGTAAACCTCTACCCTAACCAACCCTTATACCCTCTACCCTATACCCCAATACTCTACCCTCAACCCCTCAACCCTTAAACCCTAAACCCTAAACCCTCCACCCTCTACCTCTACCCTATACATTAAACCCTCAACCCTCAACCCTTAATCCCTCAAACCTAAACCCTTAAACCCTATACCCTCAAACCCTATACCCTCTACCCTATATATTGGAACCTCAATCTAATCCTTCAACCATATGCCCTCAAACCTATACCCTAATCCTTCAACCTAATATTTTCATTGTATTTAACGTGAAATGCAACAATTTTTGTGATAAGATCCATACTATCACCAAAATTTCCTTTGTATATACTCATTTATTCCTCCATATAATCATAAACAAAGCAAATTTTTCCTTTACCGCAATACCACAACATCAAAATAAAGGCAACGTGGGATAGCGGCTTCTAAGTTAAGAAATAAGCCTTTACCACCATGCCGCCAAGAGATTATATAGCTTGCGCGGTAAAGCGGTACTCACCGCCACCCCGTGGGGAGAATTATAATGCAATGCAGTAATGTGGTACCTACTGCCATCCCACATAACTAGGCGATTCAAAGGAGTGTGGTAAGGCAATAAACAACAAGACGATAAAGCATACACTGCTATATCGCAAATCTAGCAGGGATTAAGGGTTAAGGGATTAGGGGTTAGGGTTTAAGGTATTAAGGGTCAAAAGATAAGGGATTTGAGGCTTAGGGGTTAGGTATTTTAATGGTTAATGGCTTAGGGATTATGGTTTATATATATTATGTAATCTCTATATAAACTTTGATAAAAAAAATAATAAAGGTATGAGTGGAAGGTTGTACCAAAACTCTATTGGTGTAATGTTTGAGCTTATGAATGAAATAGAACATCTTATTATCAGAGATTCTCCATCATTGTGTTATCATTCTGTATTTTTTCTTATGTTTTCCATACTTATTTCTTCTTATATTTGAATGAATATCAGTTATTGAGCCTCAATATTGTGCTTATGTGAATGAATATGTTGATATAGTAAAGCATTTACTGTGGATGTTTTTAGTTACATGTTCAAAATTATGTTCAGCATAAAAATGGAAACTATTTAAAAATAATAAAGTTAATAAAGTTGCTTATTTAAATAATTGTGAGTTACGTGCATTAATATTTTATTAACTTTTGTGTCTTCATGAACATATGTTGATACAAAATGAATGGAAGAAGCATCCAAGTAATCCTAATTTTTTCTTCCAACAATTCATACCAAAGATTGAACAATTTAAGGATATTGCAATAGGTAATTTGTATCGACACAAATAATATTACTAAAGCATTTCAAAGTTTAGGCCATAAGAATCATCCTTCTTTAAACATGGATTGCAAATAAATCTAAAAATTTAGAAGTCTTGGTCATTAACATTATTGTCTACTACAATGTCATCCAGTGTATCATTGTCAATGTTCATATTTTCTTTCAAGTATTTAATATTATCATCATCCTCATCTTGACCTGCATCATCTTCATCATCATTGAAATTTGACTGTAGACCATCTATATTGTTACCACATGTATTTGGATCATCATTTTCTATACCATCCATATTGTTTTCTTCCATAACATCATCTAACTATGGATTGTGTCTTCTTTTGCTTGAACATAACTATCTTCAACATCATCATGGATGTCAATTTCTTTGATGTTCTCTAATCCCTCTCTCTCATTTTGTTGGCCATCATTGTTTTGCTCAGTATCCACTAATGCATCATCAAATACATGCCTTAGTCTTGGATCATAATGTATGACAAATATCCATTTCGGGTCCAAAATATCTTCATAGAAAAATACCTACACATAACGACATACATATATTAGATGTATGTTATAACAATTTTATTGATTAATAAACACATGTATATATTCACAATAAACTATGAATTAATAGATTAATGATTACTACCACTTCTTGTTTGAGTTAAAGAAATACTTGCTCACAATGAATCGGTAGAACATAAGGCTCCTTATCTACTAGTAGGAACCATGAGGAATCTATAGAAACAATCCACTAGGGGTATCATGTCTTTGTGTCCTCTCAAATGCTTCATACCATCTACACTTAAAAATACATTTAAAAGAGCGGTAATCCAACTCAATAATTTCTTGTATTTTCCCAACATATTGTAGATTCTCTTCAATTATATTCCTATCTTTTGATCTTGATTGATTGGATTGCTTGAAGTCAACCATGATGCCACAATTGAAGGATTGTCTCTTTACATCTACACTTTCTACACGATAATGTCAACCATATGCCCACATTGTTGGATATTTCCTCACCTATGAAAGACCATTGATTTCAGTAAAAACAAATATAATGATGAATATTAAAATAGTTAATAGTGTCAAAACTGTAAGGAAACAAAATTTTGTAAAATTCCAACTGTACCTTTCTTTCACATCCTCTAGACATACTAATTTCATCTTTTGTTATGTTTGAATCTATACCTGCATCTTCTATTTTATTTTGAATTTGTTCAGTAACCCATCCTAGTGTGCAATCTTTGCCCCATTCCCTAAATAGATCAGTTGGAAGTGGAGTATTCCTTGGGTTCGATCTCTTAAACTGTCTCCTTGCTTCTAACACTTCTCTCTTTTTATCATATAGATCAATCCATTTGTTCATAAATTCCATGTGGTATAGAATGAACTTGTCGAGTATAGCACTTTCATCTACACCTATTACATGTCAACATGTTTATTTCAAACTCCAAATGTCTTGTTGTTAATTTGACAAATAAATTACAGAGTAAATTAATGATTGCAAGAAAGACAACCACACTGATCATGAATTTACTTGCTAATTTCTACTTGAACACCATTAGATTGTGGTTTTTCTCCATCAATAATATTTGATGCCCATTCTTCATCTTAGAAGTGTGGCCCATCTTCAAAATCCTTACCAAGGAATTCACATAGGAAGAAAAATGTTTCATTCAATACAAACCCTTCAGCCATGTAACCCTCTAGATGTGCCTTTTGTTGGACATATCTCTTTAGAGTTTTCACATACCTCTCAAAGAAAAACATCCACCTCATTGATATGACACCCTCCAATTTAATGTCATCAACTAGGTGTATAAGTAAATGAACTTGTAGGTCCATGAAACTTGTAGGGAGATCCTTCTTAAATACACATACAATTTCTGCAATTTCCTTCTTCCATTTTGGCACTTCACATTCATGGATCTCCTTGGAGGTCACCCACCTAATATAAGAATAGTAAATTAGTATGAACCTTTAGTCAAAAATTAAAATGCAATATAATATCTCTATGTCTCTCACACATGAACATTTCATATAACCACATACCTTGTAAATGCTGACAATTGACTTATGGCATTCCTTAAGTCAACTGTAAGATAGGAATCCCTCCTAATTGCCAATGGCATTATATGCTATCAAACACATTTATGAAAAGGTCATTAGTTTTTTTTTCTCACACAAAAAATATCAAAATATATTTAGTACTTAATCAATGTTACTAGTAAATGTTAAATGATGATATATAATACCTTCATACAATTATAAAAGTCATGTGTTTTAAATCATGTGATATGTCCATCAACTGTAAAAGCTTTAGCCAATGATGACCCATAGCTAGTAGGTTTCCTTATTGAATGGATGAATTTTTTTAGTTGGTCTAGCTCTTTTTTTTCAAAATCCATGGAGCTTCTGCATATGTTTCATTTTCCCTATTTGGCCACAAATGTTTTCTATCAATTTCGGTACATGAAAGAGTAATATCTCTCCTCAAAGACAAGGTGTCATCTTTGCCTAATATATTTCAAAATATAGAATCTGAGACATTTTTTAAGATGTGCATAGGATCTAATAGGTGAGATATTAATAGATCCTTCCAGTAAGGGAGCTCATAAAATATGGATTTCCTTTTCGTTCTTTCTAGCATATTAACTACAACTTGTTCTGGTTATTCAATTGAATCACCTCGATCAAAAAAATTCTCCCAAGCTTTCAATTTAACATCTTCATACTTCTTAAGCCAATCACCTAGACCCATAATCATGGGAGGGCCTATATTTTCAACTTTTCCATCAAATTGATTCTTCAGGAGATTTCTAAACTTATGATTTAGTGGTAGAAAAACCCTGTTGTTTGCATAAATAAATTTATGTAGGTCTTTAGAATATCGCCCTTGAAATTTCTCTACACATCTTGGACATGCAAATATCCCCTTTTTTTGAAGCCTTGCAATTCAATAAGTAATGTTAATAACATCAAAAAAATAGTATAAAACTAAGTATGAAAGTTGGGATGAAAATAAATTATGAGTGTAAATATGTAAATATTTATCTTACCAGAACAAACACCAAGTCCTGGGAAATCATGAATAGTCCAACATAGCACACCATACAACATGAAGGGCCTATTTTATGGAGGATGTTATATGTAATACATTCTTATTCATTTCCATAGTAGTTGCATCTCATCAATAAAAGGCGCAAGATAAACATCCATGTTTTTAACTTGATGTTTTCCTGGAACAATGAGAGTCAGCATAAGTTGCTCCTTTCTAACACTCATCCATGGGGGAATATTGTATACTATCAATCCAACTAGACAAACACTATAATTTGAGCTCAGGAAAGAGAATGGGAACACTCCATCAATTGCAAGACCAAACCTGATACTACGGGGTTCATCTTTGAATTTTCTTGGCCATTTTTCCTCTATGTGTTTCATTGCTTTAGAGTCAGTCGGAATTCACATGAATCCATCTTTACTTCTATTTTTTGCATGCCAGTCCATTAATTGTACAAGTGACTTGCAACGAAAAATTCATTGAAGTCTAGGTATAATTGGCGTGTGATGTAAAACCTTCTTTGGAACTATAGGACCTTGTACATCTGTACAATATCTCTTCTCTTTGCATATAGGGAATTCTAGCTTGTTTTGATATTCATCTCTATATAAAATGCAATCATTTTTGCATGAATGAATTTGCTTATATTCAATCCGCAACTCAACCAACAACAGACGTGCCTCTCTGCAAGTTGATGGCAACACATTCTCTTCAGGGAATATTTTAGTTTTTAGTGCCCTGTAAGATTGCTAGAGATTAAATCAATTGAATGTTTGACTTATGATGAACATGTTTGATATGTCAATCTATACTAGGATTGTTTATATACAATATATGGTTTTAAAATCCCCTTAAAGAAATATAAACGAATTTGATGAATGTTTACGAATTATGTACACCAATTGACAATGCAAAGTAAGAAATAGATTTCAACTCACTTCAGTAGGGTAGTGAGTCCTTTGTCTAACCAACCAAATAGTGAGTTTATTTCTAATAATATTAATGTACATGCCAGTTTTGAGGTTCTACTTGCACTTGATTTGAACATGGGTGTCTTCGTTGCTTGCTTGATGGAGTCTTTCAGGTTCTTATCATCAACATTACGTTGGTGATAATTACCCCTGCTATCATCGTTACTGTCAACCATATGATCATTATTGTCATCATTGTTTCCATCCCCAAAGAAACCTGTAAGCATTTCATTCAATCCTTCTTCATGCACTACATTTTCACTATAAAGATCATCATCATTAAGCCTAGGTGGATGTCATCAGTGTATATGGATCTCATCAGCTCTTCAAATTTCTCAACTGGTAGTATTCTCTCCAATCTTGCTCTTTTCACCCTAGTATTGTTTAAAGGATGGCTTGGATCATCCCATCCAAATCTTAATAAACCAGTTGGATCTTGGGTATTACTATGTGTTTCAATAACATATTCTACCTATCAACAAATGCAAGCATTAGTTAATGTTTGGAAACAATTGAATAAATCATAATATATCAATTTCAAAGAAATATAATCAAATATGGCTTAAAAAATAAAAATAAAAATTGTATGAACATATATACATCAATTGAATAATGGAACATTATTTTATAGACTACCTTTTTTATACAATAATTTAAATAAAACACAATTTTGACAACATAGTTTATAAAACATTAGTCCACACTCATTTATTATTCTTTGGTTTTTTGCCCTTAAGAACATCCTTAGGGAGACCTTGTTCTTCCCTTTTCTTTCGCAGGAGTGTGTTTTAATAAGGGGTAATCAATCAATAACTCATCCCCAATGGTAAGGTCCATAATAGCCTCAACCATTATCAATCTATCAACCTCTTTCCATATCTCCATCTTTATCATTTATAACCTCAACAAATTGACAATTCGGTCTTATAGTAGGGTCCCTTCCCTTACTACTATTTATAAATCCTGCAATATTTTTTGTGTGTGTATGCACATCCATCTATATACATAAGATGGCCTCTATTCATTTCTTTTCCACTTTCCAATTGGAGACGATGTGTATACATATTCGAATTTAGACCATATGCTGACATGCTAGGCTTATATTTTGTTAGCCTTCTCCATTCACCACTGTAATATGATGGACCATAATATGGCATTAATCTCCTAGTGGTTTGTTCTGAATTATTTCTATGTTTAGATCCCACATGTACATTTTGGACAATAAAGAGGCCTAGATTCGCTCCATGAATATTGGAGGGTCGTATCATGTAGTTGTATCCCCAAAATTGAAACACCTCTTACACTCTAGGTAGTTGTTGATCACTAGGCCAAGCGCAATATAGTCGACGATCAAATGTCTCTTTGTAAATTGATCTCAAAATTAGGGCAAGTCATCATCTCCATCACATTCATTATCATAGGGTATTTAGTCCACCTTCCCCTTGTCTTTAAGCAAATTATGCATCTTTAAATTGGTTCTTGTTATGTTACTTGTTTTCCTCAATTCCTCATCTTTCGAGCTAGTATATTGGCACATATTTTTGTTAGATGTATCATCTGATAATCATTTCCCTCTAGCTAGAAGTCATTGATCCAGGAAACTTTAAACCAAGAACTTTATCCTACAAGTATCCATTAAGAAAAAATATTATTTAAATAATATAAAACAATGTTTAAAACGAAGTATACATGTTATTTATATCAAATTGGAAAATTCCTTACCACAATTCCTATTGGATTTGAATCGATTATAGGAGGCATACTACTGATTGGAAGCTCATCATATATATAATGTCTTTGTATAATCACTCATTTGAATTGTTTCTTTCCACGACATACCTAACATCCACAAACAAAAAAATTCTCAAAGTATTCATCCTATGTACTATAGTCCTAACCAACCTCTTGTTTAGTGCAATCATTTGTTGTTTCTGCAAGATCCATTGTCATATCCTCTTCCACCCACTGTCCTCTATGTGATTTAACAGTTTTAGGTCCACGTCCACGTACATATCTTGTTCTTTTACTATTTGAATGCTCAGGCTCTACATTTGCTCCAATCTCCATCTAAAATAATCAACAACATGAATTAATTTATGTCAATATTGGATAATACATTATAAATTTCAATAATACTATGAAAAAAGATGGATGTATCACAAAATTCCATCAAATCATTTTTTTCTAAGTCAAAATTTGAGTACCTTATGTCCCGCTTCATCTGTTGTGTCCTCATTTGATATGACACAATCTGTTACCATGGCCTCATTTGGCCCCTATAATACACAACATAGTAAATAATGTTTAGTACACCAATTATATCATTTCAATGAATACGCTATCCAACACAAAACCTCAATTTAGTCATATATTTGACATATTGATATCATGTTTTGGCCATCCTAATTTTCAAACTTTTCCCTTGATCATAGAATTACATTTAATCACCATTCCTATGCATTTTCAACCAATAAGTTTGACCTCAGAGACCTCATGGACAAAAAAATGACTTTATCTCCTCTTTGTTGTAGCATTTGTGAATTCATAAACACCCTCCTCTTTTGGTTGAGGTTGTTTTCTCTTCTTACCTCTATTGTATCTACAGATCTCATTGTCATATCTATTTCCACCCACTTTCCTCTCTGCGATTTAGTAATTCTACACTGTCCACGTCCTCTCTCCATGGCCTCCTTTGGATCTTGTAATACACAACAATGACAATAGTCACATAACAGCTATGCACCAAGAGAATATTATTGAAATTATCTTGTTAATACACTCACTTTTCATTAAGACGCACTATGAAAATAAAAATAGGACATTGCAACATTTTGCTCTTCACAAAAAGTTTACATTCAAAATCTTGACAACTAGAGCTCAAATCTTATGATTACAAGATGACTACAAATTCACATCAAAAAGACATTTATTTACAAGCTGACTACAAATAAAACCTATTACTAATAATTTTAGTTGAACATCCCTTCCATGGTCCATTTTTATCCTAGATGAAAGAAAACCTATTACTAATAATTTTAGCTAGTTCTCTACCTTACACTTCTTCCACAAATTCATTAAAACCATAGATATTTTCTCTTTGAAAACTAGAGATTGGATTCCTTATTCTTTATTGAAACCTACTTTAGGATGGAATGATGAGATCTAACAAAGTGTAAAAACATGTCAAAATATGTAATATATGCTTGGATAAAGGAAATAAACAAATATATATGATAATACATGATGAATGATCTATCAATAATACATTAAATAAGGGTGGGTTAGTGGGATCAAAGAGATTACACAAAAAAATCCCAAACCCTAATCAAGATAATAGCAATGAAACATAGATAAGGGGTGCATCCAAGCCATAATAAAGTATAAAATGAATCATATCTACTTAAAAATGTTAGATTTATAACCTTAATGTAGAAGGATAAACTCTAAGGATGAAACTTGAGTGTGTTTAAGAATGTTTGGTTCATGAATTTATGAAAGGAAAAATAACATGTCTCACATATATATCCCAAGTAAATTAATTAAATCAAAATGAATAAATAATATAACATGCCCAGGATAAAGAGTTGAGAGTAATAACACCACTAAAATAAATGCTCAAAATTAAATAATAAAAATAATGGTATTTAGCTCTAGGTTCAATGAAGATATGACTATGCTAGACATTGCTAAGTGATTTATTAGTGCAACAATAACTAGGACTATAAAAAACTATCTCAAAACTATAAAATTCATGATGCTTCATTCTAATACACTTCCATGGATATGGAATTGATCTCAGTGCATAAAAATATGAACCTACACGTAGAACTAAACCTTAACTATAGATCTAATCCACTGAATTGGATGTCTATAATTTATTATCTTGATGTCTACTACCTATGTCTAAGAGGGGTCATGTCGATAGACATTATTGAGGATTTTGTTAAGATAGGATATTTCTCCTCTAGTTAAACTCTTATTACTAATTTAATGATACAAATAAATGATTGAAGACAACAAGGAAGCATGCAATACACATAGGATGTTGATGCAATGTCAATGTCACATGATAATAACTTAGTTCTCATAGATGATTTTTCATAATTCCCCAATAAGCCCTATATCTAAGATGATAGTAATGAATTAGGGTTTGTCCTTTTATACAAATATGTAACATGCAATTTGAAATATTTCACACTTTAGATGACTCATCTGGTTGTATAGGGTGAACATGGGCCCATTTAAATTTAAATTTAAAAGTTTAGGGGTCATTTTTGAGTTCACAAATCTAACCTTTATTAGTTTTTCAACCACAAAATTGACATGGGATAAGGAATAGATAAAATAGGGAACCATGGTTGCTTCCTTAGAACATATGAAGATAAAGTCAATTTAGGATCAATTTATTTATCAACTTCCAAGCAAAATACATCATTTTTCATTGCTAGGAACTAAATTAGGCACACTTTACACCACATTTGGCACCCCAAACATATTACATTTAGGGCTAAAATTCGGCGCTAACTACGCCGACTATAGCAATGACTAATGAATCAAAAACAAAAAACAAAAACTTCTCGCATGAAGGAAGAGATGAGAGGAGAAAAATGTCGTGTGAAGGAAGAGAGGAGAAAAAAGGGAAAAACATTGTGTGAAGGAAGAGATGAGAGGAGGGTTCCCTCTGAGGGATCAGCTACGAGCAAGTAGATGAGAAATTTGATTTAGTATGTGACACCATAGGTAATGTTACAATTTGTTTTTTGCGTTCCCACAAATATTTTTGCTTGGATTAAATGGAGAGGATTATGAAGAAAGGGTTGTGAATATTGTTTTGTTTACAGGTGAATCATTCAAGTCTCATGTGGTTGCAAAGGAGGAGGGTAAAATTGTAGGCATTGCATTATTTCCTCTACATCTAAGAGAAGTGAGCACATTTTTGAAACCCCAATGCCCCGGTTCGCTTATCATTCCCATCCAAAGCTTTCAGATTCCAGTTCAATTTCTCAGACCTTCCTTCCATACCTTTCTTTCAAGACAACTTTCTCACTTCCTTCCTAAAAAATTAGTCAAGTGCTTTCAAGACAAGTCGTTAAACTGCATCCACCCCACTGCAACCAGGTCCCATGGGAACAGAGGTTGGTCGAGACAATACGAGGAGATAGGGCTTTTGAGACAAGGGTGGGCGAACTAAAATTAGGCCTGGAACTATAGATTCCCTCCGAAGGCAACAATTGATTCATAGGCATTTAAATCCAGAAAGAGATTCATTCAAGGTAAAGCTTGCTCATTAATCACCCATTTCTTTTAAATCACACATTTCTTTTAATTTCTTTGATTGGTGGCTTGCTTTCATACCACAAACAAGACAAAAAATTTCATACCTGGCAGTGTGTACTTCGTTTTCCTCCACAGATTGGACGAAAATAATTTTCCCTAGGTCGCCTCAAAATGTCAAGCAATAGAGGGAAGGGAGCAAAGGGAGAAAACTCTGGCCATAATGAGGTAATTCATTTTCAATTTATAGATTTGTAAATGTTTCCATTGTTTCTTTGATTTTTAGTTTTTAGTTTTTTTATTTCTAAATTTAAAAGAAGAAATTTATTATATATATAGGGACATGAGATTGACAAAGATAAAGAGGCATTGGCTTCCATATTGGGGGTAGAGGCAGTGAACAAATTAGATAGTGTGGACTTGACAATGCTTGCCAGATACATAGAAAAATGATCTAGTAAAGCCCTTGAAACATTGTAACCAAATCAATTGTATCAAAGGGAATCAATTGATTCCCCAACCAGTCCTGGATCAAGCAAAAGATCCAGGAGGAAATCAATAACAATAAACTCTAAGAATGTGGAACAAGGAGTAGGGACTTCCAATGTCCTAGCCACTCCTGGGACACAGACTTCTCCACCATGTCATGTTTTGCATCTTGCATTGGTGGCTATGATACCAAGATAGAATACGATGTGGTTTCAAGGGAAGTCTGAATGACAGATGCTAGAAAAACATTTGTGAATAGGTTGAAGGAATCATGCCTTCAACTATTCAAAGACCATCTATATTTTCCATTCTCAAAGATACCCATGCACTTGCAAAAAGCAGTTATCCATGACATGGAGACTGAATTTGGCACAGGTTGATCTGTAAAGAAGATAAAGCTATGAATGTCTCAAAACTGTAAGATATTTCCGTGCAACCAAACAAAGAAGATAAAAAAAATCCCTCCCAAGCTAAGGCTCAAAAAAAGGCCAATTGATGTAAGTGTGAAAGTATGGAAAGAGCTTGTAAAAGCATATGAGAAGTCTGATGCACAAAGGAATTCTGGTGAGGAGAGTACGCAGGTATTTGAATTTTCTCATAAGATTATATCAAATTTATTAAACGATTTTTAAATTTTATTTGTGTATAGTTAAATTGAATTAGTATATGTTTCAGGACAAGGCCTCCAAGGCTAGGCTTGACAAACTTCGAGCCACGCATCATAGTGGCCAGAAAGGTTTGCAGGCCTAGATCTGTACATTTTTAAGTATATTTAATATGTTCAATGATATTTTTTTATTTCCTATGAAGAAGTAAATGATTGCATATTAATTAGTTTAACTAGTCCATGTGCCATGTTTTGACAGGAGGAGAAATATGGTTGACATCCAAAGCAATTTGAAAAGGAAATGTTACAAAGAAAAAAGTGGACCAATTTTGTAATCTGGATGGAGAATAAGGTATCAATAGTTGACTTTCAATAACTTAGTTGGATATTGTTGTGTTAATATGTCAATTTGCATTTCATGTGTTGAGTTGTTTATTGATGCGTAGGATGAGTTCTAAAGTGCTTCTTTGTTGGACCTAGATCCCACTCAATTATCTAGAAGAGCATTAGCAGATCATAAAACATTTTAAACAAAAATGAGAAAGACGCCATTCATGTACATGAAGACATAATAATTGTAATTCAAAATTTTATTATCTAATAGTTTTGTATAAAAAATATGACAACATATGTGAAAAATCAACAAAGATATGCAACAACTTCATAGAATAGGAGACTAAAGTCTCTTTGTCTCACACATTACATAGTTATACAAGTTATGATTAAGGAGATGAGTAATTGTTATGGCTAGAAAAGTAGTCTTTCTATTGTTTCAGATTCTCTATGCCACCATGATCCATAAAACCCTTAAATTTGAAAATTTCAAGATTTCACAATTCAAGTTATACCTTTCTACTTAAACAAATGAGGCACTTTGAGAGGTATGAATCTTATGAGTAGAATCACAAAAATATTCTTGCAAAATGGAAATGAAAACACTCACACAACACCAACATTTTATCTTGAAAACACTGTTAGAGGGAAACCAGCTTTTGATAGTTGCAAATGACCTACTACTTAATGGAATTAATTTGGAATTAGTACAACAATTTCTTGCAATAGTAGTTATCCTCTACTCTCTTTCCTATCTCTAATGAACTATGAGCAGCTGAAACTTATTTCCAATCCCTCTCACTACAATACTCAAACATGTCTCAGGACATATTTCCAACCCCTATTTGGTATTTATAGTTTTCTAATGATGGTGAGATGTTTTCTCAAGCCCAAGGAGACATCTCTTCAATTCTGGAAGTTAAAAGTTGTCTGTTTATTTCAAATCTTATGGATTGCTCCAATAATGACAAATTTTCCCCTTCTAATAGAGAGGCAAATGTGTTCTCGCTGTGGTCTAGAAACATTTACCACAGTTTGGATGTGTTTGTTACAGTATATGATGAATTCACCACTGTATGAAAAATTCATTTCTTGTAAAAATTGGTGATTTGATGCAAGAGCATTGGGAGCACGTCCAAAAACATGACCATCCTACTTTTGGTGTTTGATCTGATCTCACTTTCTATGTTTTTCAGGGTCATTTTTGTCCCTTTTGTTGATTAAATCTCTCTATTTCCTATCTAGTGTTAGACACAATTGATGAATATATGGTTGAAATGGACTAGTGGGGTCCAGTCCTTTTGGGTGTTGTTTTAATCCTCTTGGTGATTCTCCAATCTTGCTAGGACCCGCCAATGGTTGGATATTTCCTAGGTGTGGCATAAACAAAGGTTTCATTTTTATAATCTAGGTGCTACCTTTGCTGGGATCCACACTTTGTTTTTATTCCTTTGATAGGCACTTCAAGACAACTTGTTGTTGGGCCCACATAAATGGTGTTCCCCTTATGCTAGCACCATTACCTTGTGGTAGTTATTTCTATTGGGACTTGCCTAAAATTCATAGGGCATTAATCCTTGTGTTATTTGTTTTATTTTTTGGTTCCCATGGTGGTTGATTCAACAAATATAGACAAAATCATGGCCAATTAATCCTACTAAGGTGTTTTAGTAACAATATGACTAGCTAGGAGTCTGTGTGGGATAATGGGTCTCTGTTGGCTTAACAAAAACAATCACTAGTTGTGGGCTAGTGTCCTCATAAAAAACAAGACACAAAAGAGACGAGAAGATATAAGTAATGAAAAGTTAGAACAGTAATGTGAAAATTGTGGAAAGGAGAGTAGAAAGTGAAGATCCAGTGGCTGCCCTATAGTAGGCGGCCACCAAGGATGTCTTTTCAATCTTGATGATTTCTATGTAAACTTCCTTTACAGTAATATCAAGAAAATATGAATATTGTGACCCATACGTTGGATGCATGCCCATACGTGTGAAGTTATAATTGAGATTCTGAGACACAATTTTGGGTGTTGTATGCTTAATGTTGACTAACAAAAATAGTGATTGTTGTTATTGCTTCCATAATATGTATTTGAACTGGTATGTCTAAATTGATTGTGTGGTTGTGGTGGTGATGTGTGAAGTTGTTGGGATTAGCTACCCTTTATTGGGTACCCGATCCTTGATTGCTTAAGAGGATTTTGGTCCCACAAAAGCTTAATGAGATACTATGTGAGGGAATAGTTTTTCCACTCTTTCTTTGGAATACCATTTGGATTGGTTGATATTTTTATCTTTGAGTCCTATTTTCTATGATTCTTGGACTTTATTCTTGGCTCTCATTGTTTTATTTTCCAAAACTATATGCTCTATGAGTATGGCTCTTCCTTCCACGCCTAAATCTTCTAGGGAGGGTAGCACGTGCTCTTCTTTATTTAATATAGAGGGCTCATAAAGTTGCAAGTATTCACAATTTACTACCAAGTGCATCTTCTTGAAGGGGTGTAGATCAAGTTTGTAAGAATTTTCAGCTAGGCCTCCAAAATAGTGATAGGTCCACACCTTAGTGGCTTAATTTTATTTTCTTGTCACTATAGTCTTTCTTTACACAAGGAAAACCAAACTTCGTCTCTTACCTTTAGTTTTTGTGCTCCTTTCTATGTTGATCATATTGTCATTGTCTATACAAAATTTGAGTTCTTTCCAAATGTTCTTTTACCTTGAGTTGGATTTTCCTAATGCTCTAAATAACCTCCATATCTTTTTCTACTTGCTATTTTTTTCTAATCAAAAGTTACATCAAGTGGACTTGACGGCTAATAACCCAAGCATGTCTCAAAAGATGACTAATTTATGGAAGAATGAATTGCCATGTTATAAGAGTGATAGAAGTAAGGAAATGACTCATCCCAAGTCTTATGACACTTATTGTTGTATCCTTTTATGAGTTGCATCAAGGTCTTGTTGACCAATTTGTTTGGCCATCTGTTTATGGATGAAAAGAAATACGCTTATTGAGCTTTGTATCCATTTTACTTTAAAAAATAAAGTGGACCAAATTTCCAGCAAACTATCTCCATTTCAAACAAAGGACCTTGAAAGCTAAAAATGCACCCATACATTATAAAAGAACATTTCAGCAACTTATTTACCGGTAATATTCTTTTAGCAAGGGGTTGGTGTACACAATTTATAAAATCTATCAACTAGCACAAGTAAACAATCATTTCCATGTTTACTCATAGGCAGACCTCCTACGAATTCCATAGAGAAACTTTCCCATGGACTTTTGGGGATTGGTAGAGGAAAATACATTCTTTCCTTTCTTGTCTTATATTCACTAGTGCAACACAATTTGTAACTTTTAACAAACCTTGCTATTTCTTGTTGCATTTTGGCCCAAAAGATAAAACACATACCTTTACAAATAAGCCACAGTTTTATTACCATTATGGTGACCTGAAATTTTTGAGGTATGTGCCTCCCTCATTAGAAGAAGTGTTTGTGCCTTTGTATACATGGTTTTCTTTCCTTGTAAAGCAAACCCTCTTTGAGATAGAAGTCTTCATCATAATTTTTTACAACTTCTTCAATTTGAAGCTCTTTGAACTTTTTCCCAAACTCTTCATCATTTACATATTCTTCAACATATGCCTTTTTGTAAAAGGCTCTATTTGTGTTGCCATATCCATAGGTGAAATTGGTTTGGACATTCATGTTATTACTTTCTTTTTTATATTTGATCATCAAATGAAATTGTTGCAAGAATCTCATCCATTTGTAGTGCTTTGTTGTAATTTATTTGGTGCTTGTAAATATTGTAGAGGTTGATGATTAGCGTGCACTAGAGCTCCTTTACCAAATAAGTTATGTCTCCATTTTTTAATGGCATGAACTAATGTGTACAATTCTTTATCATACACTATATATCCTCTAACTACTGAAGTAAAAACCTTTGAATTGTAACAAATAGATTTTCATCTTTGAATCAAGAAAACACCCATCGCATGTTCACTATCATCGATATTCACCTCATAAGGATTTTTCAAATCAAGAAGAGCAAGCACAAGAGCATGTCTTATTTTATACTTTAGTGTTTCAAAAGATTCATCATGCTCTTTACCCCAATGAAAATCAATTTGTTTGATGTAATTGATGTAAATATGAGGCTATAGAAGAAATTGAAGGAACAAATTTCCTTTTGTATTGTGTAGCCCTAAGAAAATTCTAATTCTAGTTTCAATAACACTCTTTGGTGGAGGCCAATTCAAATTGCTTCAACTTTTGAGAGATCTTTTTTTAGTTCCCCTCCTACCACATGTCCTAGATAAACTAATAATTCTTCTCCAAATTCACATTTCTTCATATTACAAAGTAGTCACTTTTCTTTTATTTTTTGAAAAACCTATTCTAAGTGGTTGAGATGTTCTTTCCACGTAGCACTAAAAACTAGAATCTCATCTTGATAAAAAAATGACACAACTATCTATGTAAGTGTCATAAAAGTAGTTGGTGAATTACAAAAATTGATGATTCTTTTTTCACATTTTTTCATATTACATGGTGGTTGCTTTTTTTAATTTTTGCAAGACTTGTTTTATGTGGATGAGATGTTCTTCCCATATAGCATTGGAAATTAGGATGTCATCTAGACATACAATCACACAACTATCTATGATATCCCTTAGCAAATCATTCATAAGTCTCATAAAAGGAGCTAGTGCATTACACAAATCAGAAGGAAGAACTGACAATTCATAAAGTCCTTGCTTAGTTTTAAATTTAGTCTTCCATGTATCTTCTTTTTCATGTGCACCAGATGATAACTTAATTTAAGATCCAACTTAGTAGAATATTTTGCATGTTAGAGTTGGTATAACAATTAGTCTATCCTTGGAAGAGGAAATCTATTTTTAATGGTGATTTTGGTTCTTGGTAGTCAATACAAAGCCTCCAAGAACCATCTTTCTTTTCTATCATCACAATAGATGAATTGCAAGGTGGAGTACTAGGGTATATAACCCCTTGTTCAATCATATCCTAAAGTTGTTTCTTGATCTCATTGCTTTCTAAAAGAGATTACCAATACAATCTAATGTTTGGTAAAAGAGATTCAGGTAGGGGTTGGATCTCATGCTCCACCTCTCTTCTTGGTGGAAACCCTTTTGGCTCATAGAAGACTTTTTGAAAAGATGACAAAACCTCATATTATCCTTTCAATTTCAAATTAGTGATGGTAGAAATTCCCAATCTATCATCCTTATTATCTTTTAACAAAAGTAAACAAAATTGCTTAATTTCTTAAATTAATTTGATTGCTTGACTAGAGCCTCAAATATTCTTTTTTCTTTCCATTTCTTAATATCACTGTGATCTTAGGATGTAATATTCTTTTTTCCTTCATTCTCTAAATGTATTTGTATAAATGGTACTATGGGGATGTTGAAGCATAGCTTTGTTTTACATTTATGGTTCAGTTTTCTATTTGTAAGCAAGGTATGACATGCAACAATACTTGAGCATACAGAGAATAGTTCTTTGGGACATTTTGTACTTTGATTATACTATTTTTAAGTGACCTTTGCAAAATAATCCTTGTACCCTAATTATTATTGATTTTTCTAAGTTAAATAATCAAGGTAAGAAGTTTCTAGGTGGCTTTATAGTTTATTGGTAGTTTTCTCTTTTTAAACTCATATTGAAGCATATAGAGAATAGCTCTTCAAGACATTTTGTACTTTGATTATACTATTTTTAAGTGACCTTTGCAAAACAGTCCTTATACCCTGACTATTATTGATTTTGCTGAGTTAAATAATCAAGAAAAGAAGTTTTTGGGTGGCTTTATAGTTTATTAGTAGTTTTCTCTCTTTAAACTCATATTGAAGCATGTAGAATTTTTTTCTGAGCTAATTTAAGTATGAAATTGAATGACTCCAATTTGGATTTGATGTGGTTGAACAGTACTCAGTAACCACAACTATAGGGGAGATACATTGGAAAAACTGAACCCTGCTCTGAAACACCACATTTCTTGATGGAATTGTTATAGGACTTCTATTCTTATGCAAAATTTTCCACCATCATGTACAACTAAATTTGGTGTCCTGACCACTTCATAGGATGCATTTTTGTGCCAAAGTAGTGTGTTCCTAGAAACTTCATCAATGGTTTAACCTAAAAATCTTCACACATAGCAGGATGTAATGAGGATGTAATCAGGCCACTTTACTACCCCATGATGATTGTGTATTCCTTGCAAATGAGAAATTCATCAGGTACTATAACACGTACTCTTTTCCCATTCTCAGCTTATCCAAAGTTTTTAATTCAATGGTAACTGCATATATATAGTTTTCATTTGTGCTTTTATTGTAACTTTTGATTGATTGTCATTACTCAATATAGTCAACAATTATATTGTGTACCATTTTGTACGATACAAATTGTCTTGGTTGTCTTTTTAGTTGCTTTGTTTCATATTTTGTTCTTGGAATTGCTTTTGTTTGGCTCTCACAATAATATAGAGGGATTTTTTTTAATACTGGTAGTGATGGTTTATTACAACCAACCATTGCAATTAATGTTACATTTTGCGCAGTAGCCTATATTATATGATAGACGTGTCATTCAGGAATGCTTATAGCCATAGAATCTAGCAGACATATTACAGTCTGTGTTTATGTATTGTATCTTTATCATATTGATATTAGTAGGAAGTATTTAGCGCTTTCAACTTACATATGTCTGTTAGTCTAAGTTTGTCTCCAAATTGACTAATGTAAGTTACATTGGTGTTTCATATTTAGTTCACAAATATAAATATAATATGTGCAAGATCTGTAGACATAGAAAATGTACTGATTAACGCCGCACATTCGATCCTGACTACTAACACAGTTTCATCCTAAACCATCCCTCGGTCTAACCATTTAATCAAATTCCCTTATTTGATTAAATTCATCAATTTTTCTCACTTAATTAATTAAATCGTTTATTTGATTAAGTCATTTTATTCCATTAATTAAATCAATCAACCTAATCTAATTATCTCTATTTAATTAAATAATTTATTTTATTTGATTAAATCTCTAAATTCATCCTATTGAATTAAATAAATTAACATTTGTTTGATTTAATCTAACTTTCACCTTCTTTAGTTAAATAAATCAAAAATATTTATTTAACTATCTCTAAATCATATTATTCTCATATTTGATTTAAATCAATCCATAAATCTAAGTCAAATTTGTCACATAAACTAATCTCTCATTAAATTAATTAACCTTGATTAATTTAATCTCTTCTCATGTCCCATCCTCTATCTTTTGCAACTTGCACATGAAAATAGCTTTAATTCATTTATTAAATATCTATTTTCTCTCAAAAGGCATAATAAAGGAATATTCCTCAAATTTGAATTCAAAATCCAAGTGGACTTTGTCCTTCCAACAAGGCATTGACTCCACCTAATAAGTCCTTTTGCCTTGAGCCAAGTGGCATTCAATACATTTTCTTTCCCTCTTACATGTCATTTCAACAATTTCAAATTCCACCTAATTGCATTTATTGACACATTCTTCAAAACTTGCACATCCTTCATCCATTCACATGTTGAAAAGTGGCATCTTGCCATTTGTTGATTCTTAGTCCCACATTGTTCCATTTTGGACATCTCTTCAAATTAATATTCTATAAATAAGAGGCTTTATTCCTCATTTGATCATCCACAACTTGAGTAAACTTATCAGACACATAAAATTGTCTCTAGGCTTGGTAACTTTAGATTATTCAATATTGCCCTTTATTCTTAATAATTAAATAATTTTAATTATTTAATTATTTAAAGTTTATATTCTTCTATTAATTAAATAATTTTAATTATTTAATTAATTCATTTTATCTTATTCCTTTGATTAATTAAATAAATTTTATTTATTTAATTATTACTAATTATCCCTTTCTTTTAAAATTAAATTATTTATTTAATTTTATCCACTTTCACTATATAATTAAATAATTATTTTAATTATTTTAATTATTCCTTAGCCTCTTCTCTCATTAAATTAAATAAAGTTAATTTATTTAATTTGGTCCACTCTCTTGAATTTTGAATTAAATTATTATTTAATTCGAAATGATTCCTTTGTCACATTCTTCTATAATTTAATAATATATTTATTATTTAATTATTCACTGGTCACCTGGAGTAAATAAATTTTATTATTTAATTTCTCCAGCAACCTCTTTGTCTGTGCCAGCCTTATCTTCCAATTTAATTCTTGACTTTTGACTTCTCATTTAATTTCGACCATTGATTGAATTATGTTATAATTCAATCTCCACCCTTCATTCTTACCTGTTGCCCTAATTTTGACCTAACCCTACTGCACCCAGCAACATTCAATCTTAAGCATTGATCTTAGGGTTCTTGTCATCTTTTCATCCTGGCCACACATTCAAAATTGCAATTTTTATAAAAGGGCAATTTTGACCTCATTTGGGGGGATATCTACATCTCTCTCTCAGTCTTTAGCTCATTTTGACTTCTTGCATTCTTAGTCTATGTCAACTTGCTGTCAACTTAGGTCATAGTCATTAACAGTGATAGTCATTTTAGCTCATTGTAGGGTTATTTTTATTTTCTGCAAATCCTTCAACACTTGCATAGGGCTTAGTCTTTAGGCATAGTTGCTCACATAAATCTGAGGGCATTTTATTTACTGCAAGCTAGGAGGTGTAACAAAGGTCAATCATGGAAGGTGGAGACTTAG
>VDFB02149078.1:0-15242 GCA_007258455.2 Sequoia sempervirens | reverse complement strand
AAAAACATCTGTTGGGGATCTGGAATCCCCTTTTCCTTAGATTGTTCTAAGTAAGAATCCTGTTATGGCAAGTAGTCTACCAAAGGAAGTTAACTTTCAGGATCATGTGTTAATTCCAAACCTCCTTTCATAGATCGAGGACAACACCCTAGTCTGTCTGCAGATTGTAAGCCGATTTAATTGAAAGATCATCCTGTTTATCATTAATCTCGAAGAATTCATCCCTCCTGCAAGTTGTAGGAAGCCTAGTAAGGGAGAGCAATTCCTACAAGTTCTTGGCAAGGAGACACAGATCAGGGGAAAAGGGGTAGCAAAGACCTAAGTCATTCCATTTTCTAACACCCAGAGGTCCTAGGAGGTAATCACTAATATAAATACCAAAGAATCATTGAGCCAATCTCATAAGATTTCAGAATTCAAATTTTTCTAGGGGAGTGTCAAGTAGCTAGGTGTCCTCCCAAAATATGATTTTATTACCATTACCAATCTTCCATTTGATCCCATTTCTCAGAAGATCCTATAGACTGCATATACACCTCCAAACCAAGGACCCCAATGGGTGAGCCTCTGATAGGAAGTCAATCAAAGGTATGTTCTAAAGGTACTTAGCATTTATGATCTTACACCAATCTTTCCTATCCCTTAGATGGTCCCAGCCCACTCTGGCCATTAAAGCTTTATTGGTATTAGAAACAGTCCTAATCCCAAACCCACCACAACTTTTAGGTTGGAAAACCTTTTCCCATTTAACTAGAACAAATTTCTTTTTTTCCTCGGTCCTCGACTAGAGGAAATTCCTTTGAATTTTCTCAAATTTCTCAGCAATATATCTAGGAATATTGAAAATGGATAGAAAATAGATAGGGATACCTTGAAGAATAGCAGACGGGAGTTGTAATTTACCAGCATGGCTAAGTAAGGAGCCTTTCCACCTAGCCAGTTTTCTTTGGATCCTTTTCAGTATAGAATTCCAAAAATCAAGAGTGACTTCCTTGACAGTAAGGGGTAACCTAAGATAAACTGAAGGAAGAGAACCACTCAAACAACCCAGGACAACAGTTACCTAAGCTTGCAGGTTAGGAGTGCTATTAAAAAAGTAAATCATGTTTTTATTATAGTTAATTATGCATTTCCCAGAAAAAGCAACATAGTTGTTGAGACAATTTTTCCATTTCTTGGCTTCAATCAGAGAGGCTTTCCCAAAAAGAAAGGTATCATCCACAAATTGTTGGATCACAATTGGCTCTAAAGAAGAGGTAGCCTTAATTCCCTTTATGGACCCTTCTAACAACATATTAGAGAAATTCCTACTCAGGACACCCGCCACCATTATAAACAAGTAGGGTGAAAAGGCGTCTCCTTGTCTGATACCTCTCCCAATAGGAAAAAAACCAAAGGGAGACCCATTTACCAGAACAGAGTACTTAACCATAGTAACACATTCCATTATAAGATTGATCACAGATCGGTTAAACCCAAACTTAGCTAGGACTTTAGGGACAAAATTCTAGATCACCTTATCATAGGCCTTAGAAATGTCTAATTTAAGGGTCATACCAGCATAGTTTCATCTATCCATGGAGTGGAGTAATTCATGTGTGGTTATGGTAGCATCAAGGATATGATGACCAGGCACAAACCCTTTTTGAGTTGGGCTAATTATTTTATCAAGGACTTGTTTGATGCGGTTCACTAGAATTTTAGAGAGGATTTTATAAAAAGTATTGCACAGACTGATGGGGAAAAATTCAACCATAGATTGAGGATCAACAACCTTGGTAATTAAAGCTATGAAGGTGTGATTCAATTGCTTAAGAATCTTACTAGATTTGAAGAAATCACAAACAGCTAAGACAAGGTCCTCACCAACAATCTCCCAGAAGGTCTAAAAGAAGGCTGGAGGGAAACCATCAGGGCCTAGAGCTTTGAAGGCCCCCATGCTGAAGGTAGCCAACTTTACCTCCTTAGGAATGACAACACTGAGGATCCCAAGATTATCAATTTGTGATATAATAGTTGAAAGCAGGTCAAGCAACAACTTGTCAAGAGTCAGGTTAGGAGCCTCAACATGAGCCACATAAGCCTTATGAAAGTAATCCACAATCACTAAACCGATTAGGGAGGTCGAATTGACAACCTCTCCCTGAACATTGTGTAACTTGGTTATCCGATTCCTTTTCTTATGTTTAATAGAAGAAATGTGAAAGAAAGAGGTGTTCAAGTGTCACCTTCTTTCAACCATTGGACCCTGAATTTCTGCTTCCAGAAAATCTCCTCTTTCTTAAGAATTTGTTCCCACTCCCTTCGGTTCTCCTTATCCTGGTTGCAAGTAGGAAGACTGACATCTCCCTCCTCCATTTTCTTTTGAACCAATTTCAATTTATCTCCAACATTTTTTTTCTCCTAGAAAATATCCCCAAAAAACCTTTTGTTCCATCCTTTCGCCATACATTTAATGTGTTTGAGTTTAAAAAAGATTTTGAACATGGAATCTAACCAGGAACAGGAATATTCCACCATTCAACGATTTTTTTTTGAAATTAGGGTGGGAATTCCACATTATTTCAAACTAGAAAGGGAAAGGTCCAATAGTAGACTGGTTGCATGAGGTCAGCAACAACGGATTGTGATAAAAAAAACCATCCTAGGAAGAGCCTGAAGAGAGGCACTAAGTAGGCCAGTCCAATTACTAGAACAAAGGAATCTATCCAATCTAACTTGAATCAAGTCCTCCCCCATACATCTGTTGGTCTAGGTAAAAGCTTGGCTCGATAAGTCTATGTCAATCAGGCCAATAGAACTCAAAAAGTTTGCCAGATCTGCCATGCGGTCAGAATAATCTACCAGAGCACCACTTTTCTTTGAGGGAAATAAGGGGGAGTTGAAATCCCCAACCATTAGCCACCGATAATCACTATTGTTTTTAATCCAGTCAGAAAGAGTCTACCACAAATCATATCTAGCATTCCTCTGGTTGGGCGCATAAACATTGATAAGCAACCAAGAGCCACTCGGGTAGGTAAAAGAAACGCCAACACTACTCTAGGAGAAAAATAGTTCAGAGCCATTAAATCTAGAGGGGTTCCAAAGCACAACAAGTCCCCCAGAAGCCCCTTTGGCATCACTATAGGAGTAAGTGGCCCCTGGCCATAAGTACTTAGTGACATTATCAAAATTAGCTTTTTTCATCTTGGTTTCTTGTAATAGTCAAACATCTATCTTATGTTCTAAAACATAGTTTTTTAAAGCAAGTTGCTTATGGGAGTTGTTCAGCCTTCGCACATTCCATGACATGACCTTCATTTTTTACATTTCTTGTAGGACACATCCAATGTCCTCTATTTACCCATGGCAATCTCATTTGTGGTTTCTCTTAATCTCATAAATCTCTAGCTTGGCCTTCTAGGCTTGGAATCGCCACCCACATCCGCCTTTTTCTTCTTCCTTCTTTTCTTTGGAGTTATCTAGTTATCCTCACCAGTAATATTCTCCATATTCGAATCCTCAGAGTTGAAATCTATCACATCTCCATTACCCATATCCTCCCAGATTTCACCCTCTTCCCCCATATTCTCACTAGTCCCCATTGAAGCCACCTCTATCTGGGCACCACCAGCAAGCTCATCACCCCCAAGAGCCAGGCTAGAGGATGGATTTGCTATCTTCAAATCCTTATCACATGTCAAATTCTCAGCCAAGGAAAGATTAGCAAGACCTGACATTGGATCTAAACTGGTCTCTAACCCAAGAATAGGAACACCAGAGTTAGGGAGATCAGAAAAGTCTGGAGAGGTAGGTTTTCCAGATCACCACTAATTGGGTCATCAAATTTAGGAGGATAGTTAGTAGTAGTAGCAAAATCTCCTAGGTTAGGCTTCTTGTTGTAGGAAGACTTACAATTATAAATAAGGTGCTTAGATTTGGCACACTTCTGACAGTAGACCACAACATTTTCATAACACACAAGTTGGACCCAGGTACCAAACTTAGAGCAAAGCTTAATAGAGTTAGGAAGTGTCTTATTCGCACTAATGTTCACACAAAAGTGGGCAAACACTAACCTGGACTTCGATCTGGTGATGGAGTCAGAAGTAATGAAGTGCCCCAAGGAATCACTAATGCTTTTGAAGATTGATTCATCCCAATATTCTAAAGGTAAATCGGGTAGGCGTATCCAAATCGAAGCTGACTTATTAAGATCCACAACAAGGTCAAACCCTGACTTCCAGCGACATAAAGCCAAACTATGTTTTCCATAAACCCAAGGTCCATAAGAAAGGACCGAAACCAGATCTTCCGAGCCTGTGAACTTGAAAAGGAAGAGACCACCTGGCATAGCACATATGTCCACACTTCCCTTGAGGGGCCATTTAGCAGAAGCCCATTTTCGAACCATATCAACAATGGAGCGAAATGAGAGAAAATGACCCACAACTGCATTCTCCATGGAGGAGAGAATCCTATCACTGACCGTATCAAAGATAGTGAAATTTTTTCCTGATGCAATAACTTCTTACTCTTGAGGAGGAGGAGGGTTTGAGCTCTATTTACCATTGGTCAAAATATCCTTCCACCCCTTAGTTCTAGGAAGAATCACGACTATCGGCACTTTGTCCGAAGACACGGGTGACACTGAAAGATCCGCAACCAAAGGACAAGACCCTCCAGGAGTGTCTCCTGAGGGACATGAGTATGCATGAGACAAGGTGAGGCTTGGGTCAGGGGGGACAAAGGGGGGTAATGGAGAACCCCCAGGGCAGACTCCACCATGTGCGCAGGCTATTCAAACGTGGACAAAGGAGAGAGGAGCGGGAAAGTAAAATTGGATATTTAAATTGTAATTTCTCACCACATGGATAAGTTGTTTAAAGGGAAATACAAAATTATTTCTCAATTCCAATCAATCCAATATTATTCTCCTTACCCTCCCTCTTCTCCTCTAGATTTTTAAGGTATATTGGACAGACATTCAAACAAAATTTAAGAAACCACAGTTGAATGTAAAGTAGTCATATAACCATACAAATATTATTGGATGAACTCGATGGGGCTAATTTTTTAAACTAAGTTAGATATTTGATGGGGCTGCCAATAGATTTGGTTTTAAGAAGAGAACATTTTTTAAACAATTTTCTTGATAGATTAAATTCACTATGAGTTTTTGGTGAAAATCTTTGGCCTAACCAATGCTTCGATATTTAAAAGTATGGTCAATATATGTTCAAAGGATACCTTCACAAATATGTCTCAATATTTTTTGATGATATTCTCATTTACAATTACAATCAAGTTAATCATGTCAAGCATGCATAGAAATTTCCCTACATAATTTAGAGGGATATTCCTTTTCTTCCAAGTTCCCTACATGTACCTTTAATGTGCATGTAATAGATTATTTTGGTCATATTATTTTTCAAGATAGAATGAACATGGATCTAATAATATTTAAGCAATGCAATATTTCCCAAAGCCAAGTCAATCAAGAGTTTGTGTGATTCTTAGGCTTGGCAGGGTATAATAGGAAGCCTATTAGAAAATATGGAAAGATTGTGGGACCTTTAATAATGCTTCTAAAATTGAATTAGTATTTTTTTATTGAGGAAGAAAAAGGGCCATCCATGCCCATAAGGTCATAATTAATTCCATCCTAGTTTTGGTAATGCACAAAATTTCAAAAAATACTTATTCTAGAATGTGATTCCTTAGGGACATATATGGGTGTTGTATTGATGTAGGGGTCAATTGATTAATTTCATAGTCAAAAAATTGATGGAGAGGAATTTACATAGATCAAATTATGAAAATGAGATTATGGTTACTTTATATTTATTTTAGCAATATCATTCACACCTCTTGGACTATATGTATTCTAGATCAAAATATATTATAATAGCCTTTAAAAATATATTTCTTATAATAAAGGGTGCCTTACCCCAAATAACATAAGTGGGTCACTATTTTTGTTGGGTTTTGATTAGGATGTTGTTTATATGAAAAGGGAAAATGAAATATGGTGACAAATCCACTTTCTCATAAGTATGAAGAGGATGGTTCACTATTTTCCTTTTTAGTTGTGGTAACCAACTTGATGGAGGGGGTTCATCAAGAATGAAAGGTAGATACTAATATAAAGGATATTTTTCAATATATTGTTTAAGATTTCCTCAATTAGTGTCAAGTTTCACAAGGCGAGTTGAGTGTTGAAGTACCATGATAAAATTTACTAATATAGGACCTCCCAATTATAATTGTATGTAACCACACATGAAACCCTTCATCACCCACAATAGTTCACTTAAGATTCTTGAAGACATATGAGTGGTTCAAGTAAAAAATATTCTTGGGAGGTCAAAATTAGGATGTTAAAATTTAGTAGCAAAGTGTGAATTGTATCAACACAACAAAGGGGAGAAAATAAAACTTCAAGATTATCACAATCTCTTCCTATTTTGGATATTGAATAGTATATCTCCATAGATTTAATTGTTGAGCTTCTTAAATTTAGTGATAAATATTTAATTTGGTGATTGTTGATCTTCTATTAAATTATACCCATTTTTGTGCCCTACCCCACCCTTACACTATATTAATGGAAAACCAACACTTCTTGGATAGTCATCAAGCTACATGGTATGCCATGTTCTGGATAGTGACTTATTTTTCTCTCATGTACACAGGAAACTTGTCGAAGGAATTGTTTGATTTGTAAGACACTCAATTGAACATGAGTATAACTTATCATCTTCAAATAGGTGATCAAATGGAGGTAGTCAATAAATTCTTGGAAACTTGCCTATGTTATTTTGTCTTAAAGTAGCAAGGGAAATGGGCATATTGGTTTATATTAGAAAAATGAATAGTAAAATACAATTTATCAAAGTTCATCCAAGATTACCTTGTATGAGGCCTTATAGGGTCATCCCTCACCTTCTTTAGCTTCTTATGTTCTAGGTAGCTCCTAGGTATATATCATTGATAGCTCCCTATCTCAAAGGGAGAATACATTCTTAGGGTCCTTGAGGAGAATTTTTTGTAGGCATATAAAAACATGAAGTGGGAGGAGGATAATCACATATTAAAGTATAGTTTTGGGATTGAAGGCTTGGTCTTTCTTATTAGGGATTCATTACCTAATGGGTACCTTTTGAATGTTTCCCCCTTGAAGTGGCACTACAAACATTAACACAAAATCATTGCCTCACTCATATTTTTTATCATTTCTTATTATTTGTTCTATTACTACATACTTAAATTTTGTGGCTTGCTTGCATAAATATTCTAGTGAAATTTAGTTAATCAAGCAAGATAAACAATTCACCCTAGAATAAATGGGTTGAGACTAATAAATAAAATAAATAAATAAAGGTACTTAGTTGGAAACTTGATGAAAATCTTCCTATGTCAAATGTTTAAAATCAATATGTTATTATATCATGATTTTATGTGCCATTAGATGAGCCTGTTGATATTTATAAATTATTTGTTTAATTCTTTAATTCACTCCTATAATTTCAAAATTGATCTCCATGTGTGCATATTTGAACTTAGCCTAGACATTTAAACTTCATTGATTTTTATGTTGGAAAATGTTTTCTTAGATGTATTTTGCCTACTTTAGAAGGGGTGGTATCCATAGAGACCATTTAAGAGATGGATAGATAAGGAATATTCTCTTTTGGTCAAACCAATTTCATTGAGTCATGCATTGCTTCCACTAGTCCATTGTTTTCGTGGCACCTATCCACCTTCAAGAAGGTCTAGATAATATCTTCATGGCCACCCCTTTGCCTTCCCCATCATCTCTATCCTTAATTTTGGAATGTTGTGTCTCATATAACTTAAATAATTTAGATTAGTTACATTTCGTCTATTTAATCCATCGTTTAGTATGAGGTTTAGGTTTATGGAATAATGATTGAAATAGGAAAATATATAGTGACACCTTAGAATATTGATGTAAGTTGATTCTCTATCATGTGCTTTGTATATGGTGTTGTAATGCATATAAGAGCTCTTAATGTCATAATTATTTGAAACGAGCTCTAGAATTTCATTTCCTAAGACTTAAGTTAATGAGTTACATGCTCAAGCTGACACACAATGGGTTGTTGAACAAACACAACAATGTCCCAAATTTAAATTTGAATTTTAGAAGTTTAGGGGTCGCATATGTATTTTTCAAAACTAAGTCAATCCTTAAATCTAGAGATATAGTTTGGGTAAAGGAATAGATGAAGTGAAATTTAATATTGGTCTTTCAAAATAAGTATAGACAAAAAAAATTAATTACCAAGTTTTATGTTATGATGCATTGCTTATGCACTAGTCACTATAGTAATCATCCCTTATACATAGTTTGTATTCTTGTTTACATGCATGCTTTTGTATCAAATCCATTTCTATTTTATTAAAACAAATAATAGGGGAGAGGGCCCAATACTTGAGCACCCTAACTTTGCACCTCTCAAAATTATACAAACAATTATGAATCATTCTCAATTTTATAGTAGTTTATTTGATAAGGCCCCTACTTATAACTAAGGTTTTATGTCCAAGTCATGAAATAAAATGCTACATCAACATTCTTTTTGTTGAAGTTTCCAAAAAGACCCCAAAAAAGGGTAGACTAATAGTTATACATTAAGTTATAATAGTTATATATTAAGTCATGTTTTTTTTGTGCATTGATGCACCATCACATGATTTGTTGATTTTTAGGTCTAAAAAATACATTTCATTCAATTATGAGTACTAATGATCAACACAAAAACTTTAAAATCACAACTACTAATACTATACCATTTAAAATATTACACATTAAGTCACAAATAATATCGCAACTACTGAAACATCTAAATTCTCTTCCTTATCCAAATTTGAAAGAAATTTAATATTTTAAACTAAAACTAAGAGAAAAATGAATGTGGGTCGCACAGCTTTGAATTCATAAAATGTATTGCGTTGAATTCCTGAAATAATTCGTGAGATTGCTTAGCCTTCAATTCTAGAAGCCATGCTTATGTTTGGTAGCCTTGTGAGCTGAGCTTTGACGTCAATAAAGATTGCTAAAAACGTCTCAATATATTGTGACCCGCCTCCGTGTTTGAAACACTTAGACCTGGACATGTTTCAATGTTTTCCATGACAATAAATATCTCAATCTACAACGTCTGCACATGAGTTATTTTAGTTAATTAAATCTGAAATCGCTACGATCAACTGTCGTGAAGCTCTCAATCGTTTTCTGCTTTTACTTTTGTAGGCCCCGCATAAATTTAGTTGTTCTCATTACAAATCCAAGTCAGCAGAGGAAAATATGCTGGCTGATGAGTATCGATTGGATAAGTAAGGGGAGGGTCGTGCAGGTTAATTTTGCGAGTATGTAGTGATTGTTTGGAATATTGTAAGATATTCAATTTTTTCTGAATTGTGGACTGGTATGTATTTTCGAATTAGTCATTCTAATTTTTTAGACATTGTTTTAAAAGGTCGATTTGTTGATAATAGATATTAGTTCGAAAGCTATGCGATTAATGTATGAAGGGCATTTTTTAAAGTTGCATATAAGAGGATCGTTTTAATTGATTTTGTATATTGTTATTGATTTGTAATAATATAAAGTAGCAATCACATCTTGGTGTGCAATTAGTATGTCAAAGAGATGTGAAAGGTTAATTAGGGAAAATTCTAAATTATTTTTTGCATATATTTGTGTAGTAAATGAGGTCAATTGGTAGGACATTTAACAAATTGTGATGTTTGTGAATCAAATGACTCAATAGAGAAGTGATTGTTTTAAATCAACTATGCATCCATCTATAGGGATGCAACCATGAGTGAAACATAACCTCTAAATCAAGAAGATAATAGAGCTCCATTACCAATATAATCATGCTATGCTTGCAATAGGGAGAGAGGGAGAGATAGGGATAGAAAGAGGGAGAGATAGAGGGGGGAGGGGGGGAGTGAGAGAGAGGGGGTAAGGAGATAGAGATAGAGAGGAAGATAGAGATGGAGATGGAGATGGGGAGTGGGAATGGAGATGGAGAAGGGATATAAGGTAGGGATGGTAGAGATAAAAGGAAGGGGATCTGATAGAGATGGGAGAAATAAATATATAGAGAGGGGATAAGAAAGATAAAGATAGAGACATGAAGTGATATAGAGAGAGGGAGAGATATAGAAGTAGAGAGATATGGAGAGAATGATAAAGGAAGAAATGGAAGAAAAAATATGAAGAGATAGAGATAGAGAGGTAAAGAGATATAGGGGAGAGAGGAAGAGGGAGACAAATAGAGAGAGAGAGGAGGGGTATATAGAGAGGGGGAGGGGGAGAAAGGGAGAGAGAGATAGGTAGAGGAGGGAGGGAGAGAGAGAGAAGAAGGGGAGATGGCGAGATATAGGTAGAGGAGGAAGTGAGAGAAGAGGTGGGAAAGAGAGATAAGGGTAGAGAGAGGGAGAGAGAGAAGAAGATGGAGAGAGGGAGAGATAGATCAATATATAGATAGGGAGAGGGAGAGGGAGAGATATAGTTAGAGGGTGATATAGAGATAGAGAGGGATAGGGAAAGGGATAGAGTGACAGGGAGAGAGAGAGAGGGAGATAGAGGTAGAGAAATATATGGATAAAAAGAGATAGATAGAGGAGTGAGAGGGAGATAGAGGGGGGAGAGGGAGAGATAGATGAATAGATAGAGAGGGAGTGATATAAATAGAGGGAGATATCAAGAGTTGGAAAGGGATATGCAAAGATATAGAGAGAGATAGAGCGATAGATGTATGGCATTCAAATCTTGCAAGTATATGAGTATATCTACATGGAGATGCATAGAATAATTCACAACTAATGCATCAACAAAGATGTTGACATAGGTTGACACCTACTATATGGTGGTTATACCTTTGATAAATCATTGTACCAATAATATCAGTTCTTTTAAATATCAAATTATAATTTGTAATTTACATGTATAACCCTATTTTGTGTTTTTGGTCACATATGGACTATCCTTTAATAGTGCCCTTATTCCCTTATAATTGTCAAGATAGAAGACATATGATGAATCAAAATATTAAATATTTTCAAGTACGATATTTGACATGACATTACTTATTTATTTATCATTCTCTAAGATGCTTGAGATATTTTGTAAGAAGACATTAGATAGAGAGGTTACATTAAAAAGGTCAAAATTAGGAGTTTAGATCATTTTCTTAATTTGGATGTTATAAAAGGCATTGATTACCCTCTTGGATTGCCTAGATTTGGAAAATTGGTCAATTTGACCATTACAATATAATCTATGATCATGTGTAAGAGAGGTGTAAGATATTTAAGAGGAATTGCTTTTTATTTTAAGTTGTTTGACTATCACTATGTAGAGCATTAAATTTTTTTTATGGCTCATGGTTTTGACTCCTAGTTAAATAGGATATGAATTTGTGGTTTTTTGTTATTTTAGAGATGCTAGTTTTCTATTAGATTACTATCAATCACAAATATAAGTGGGTTGTATTGATGTACACCTTTATTGTGATTAATACTTGAGCTCAAGGGTCTCTTTAATGGAAAAGTTTTTATTACAAGGGTTTGTCCATGTATATTTGGTATTCACATTGTTTACATATTTATGTTTGATTATCTATTGTTTCACTTATATTTTATGGTTTAATTAGTTTGATTTTTTTTTAATATTCTCATCATGTCAATCACCTTGTATTCAACATTTTTAATCACAACTATGACTTGATTTTAGAGAGGGATGCCTTTCATCTAGTCTTGTAGGTGTTCTTGTTATTGCAATTATAATATGTGATTTAGTAGTTTTATAGATCTAAATGTGGTTAAAGAATCTTGAAAAGTGAATTCAGTAAGAGAATTGGAAGTTCAATGGATCATTTGAGTTCAAATTATAGAAACTAAAAATGGAGGTCAACATACAAAAAATAGATCAATGATAGTTTTTGCATAGCCATGTCAATTCCCATTTAGTTTTGTGCCCATTTGGAGAGAATGTCTTGATACAATTACATATTGACAAATTGCATAATCTTATACAAAGTTGGGCACATTCCCTTAGCCTTCACTTATGCCTATTTACACATATTTCCACCTTTTACCATGACTGACCCATTCTTGCACATTGCTAGACATGCATTCCATATTTATTACACCTCCTATGTCCAAATATTTATTCCACACACATAAAAAATAATTTCCTTGCTCTATGTCAATCCTATGTGCAAGAGAAATCCTACTATGAACTCGACCCTTAAAATTCAAAAGTTTAAATTTAAAATTGGTTAAATCTCACCCATATCACTAGCCATTGTGAGTTCACTAAACACATTTTAATATCATTTATTGCTATGTATATGTATTTAAAGGCATTCAATTCCACTCATTCTATCAGCCTAGGGAATCCTCTCATATCCTCTTAGATACTTTCTCATCCTATATCATGTGAGCATTCAAGGAGCAATTATTAGAAGAACACTTTGATTGGTGCACTAAATAAAATAACATTTATTGTAGCAACATCATTTAGGATGCATACATAATTTACTTATTGTTTGTCAATCCTTAAAATGAATGTAAAGTCAATATTTTCCAAGGGTTTATATAAGAAAATGTATACCCTAATGACCTATCAACACTCTAAAGTTATTCTTAAATACTACTAGTCCTTTCAATAGAGCAACCACCAATGAATTTGGCAAATGAGAGAGCAAAAACATATTAGTTGGATTAGATGTATGTATTATAAATCTACAAACTTAACGTAGATAATGCCATAGATATTGCATATAATTTGAGATAAAACATATATAGAAAATATTTTAACTCTAATTGTAAAATCTACATCAAGAACATTTTTTTTTTTGAATTATTAGCATTTCACTAGATTAGCGTAAGCGTATGAAAACTTGATTCCATTACAGAAATAATCACAAGGTTTTCCCGTCACATTTTTGGGAAAATCCATCTTGACCTCTTGCGAGGGCTTACAAGCGGGGAAGGATGCACTCTCGCTCCTCCATTCCTTTGAACCCACTGAACTTTGATCAGGTGAGCCGATTCCTTCCCCTGACGGACGCTCCCGAATGCTGATTGCCGAGGCATTTAATCACAGGCGTCAAAATCTTCCAGCCCTTGGATATCATGCTCTCCTTGCCCACGGAGATGGACTTCTGTTGAAAATTCACAGCTCTCTCCTCCTTTCTCCAACTCACTAAACCTTTCTCACAATTACTTGAAACTGACCGCTTAAGAACTGACTTCTCCAAAGCGTTATTGCTTGACTTGGGATTCCCCTTTTTGAGACGCAAGCCTTGCAAATTAATGGGAGGAATTGTGATTAAACCCCCACCGAAAAACTGCAGCCATTTCAAACGCGTTTTACGGGCCAAATGGGGCGGCTTTGCTGTCCGATCTGGCTGAAATGTAGACTTACTCCTCTGTAAAAAAGTTCCAGAGGAAGAGCAAATACCCCGTTTTTGAAAATCTTGAGAGTTGGTAGAGATAAAGCTGGACCCACAACCCGATTGGGTGCCCCGCGAATCCGTTCTCAAGGCGTCCAGCTTTTCATGCAACAGCCGCCGATTTGCATGCTGCGATTCTGTTTTACTGCATGAAAATTGTTGACTGGATTGAGTCCTCCATGTCTGCCCAGGAAGGAGGCGATCTTGGTGAAACAGCTCCTCGGCAGGGCAAAATTTGTTGGCCGTCGAATTGGAGAGGGCGAATTCGAAGAATGTGTCGTGATGATTGGTGGTGCTGCTCTCCCATTTCACAGGGTGCCCAGCGTTCTCTTTAACAAGGTAACGCAAGGAAAGAACCTCTTCTTCCTCCTCCTCGTCAGATTCCAGGCACCGTACTATGCATTGCTCAAATTCCATCATCTTGGATTCCGAAGAGAGATAAGACCTCAGATCTTCGACATAATGAAGCTATATTTCGGGCTCCCACAACTCTGTCTAAGATCCCGCTTAGTTCACGAGACTCTCTGATAAAAGATCGAAGGAATCTCTCGCTGTGTGAAAAAAACAAAAGGACTTCTGTAAAACAACGGATTTTTTAAACAGCCGCAGGAAAACGGCTTGTATGGTAAGAAAAAAACAGATGAAATTTTTGGGATAAAACAGAAACAAGAGTAAAAACAGAAATTCTTAGCAAGATCGGCAAGAGTGTCGGTATTCTTAAAATGGTGGGATTTCCGGATCAAATCTTAAACTCCCCGTGAGATTCGAGGTTGAGATGGAGCGATAATGGAATGTTGATACGTTATTTTAAGAATGTGTCAAGTGGTGGCGGTCACCATCTCCGGGAGGATTTGTTTATAGAAATATATATTGATCGATGTGAGAGCTCATCAACAAGTTGCCTGTGGGTCAGATCGCCTGTCTGGATAATCGAGACTGATAGAAGAAAGAGACAAAAAAAGAGGATTCTACTTCTAGAAGCCAAAGCCAACACATGTTCTAACACTATCGGCGTCCTGTCTAGGAGCTGCCAAGTCAAATTTCACTTGCATTTCTTCGTAACTAATAATTTGTACTGACACTCCAGTTGTTGAAAATATTTGTTCACATTTTCATTTTATGTTTTTGATTCGCTTTAGTGTCATCTCTATCATTCATTTTTATTCCCTAGTCACATACACTTCTCTATCATTCATTTTTATTCCCTAGTCACTTGTACCACCCCAAACACTTTTGTTCCTACGAGGGATGCATAATCATAGTCATAGGTAAACGTAGAGGAGACCATTAAATAGTGTACTTTTCCTAAAGTTACATAATCGAGAGCTTAAATTCTTTTCTACTTTTTCAACTATTTCTTTAGTTATTACCTATGGATGGTAGGGGCCATCTTACATTATTATAAACAATTTCTTCTTCATATTATAAGGTTTTGTCTTTTAGGACATTAGCATAACTTGAAATTTGAATCTTCGAGCCCATCAAAATCCTAACACTTGTCTTAATATGATTTTCATTAATCATCTTGTCAATAAGCTTTATAAAAGTACTACTCTAGAGTCACTTTTCTCTCTCTAGTGATTCTTGACTTCTTGCATACTCTTCTTATACTCTTTCTCTCGTACACTATCTTATTAACCTTTTTGATACTCTCACTCCTCCATTCATAAATCTTGTTATAGTCTTTTGAACAACTCTTCCAATGGCACACCCTTGAGTTATCATCTCTATCTCCTTCATTCAGTATCACACATTTTATTC
>VDFB02149077.1:0-17542 GCA_007258455.2 Sequoia sempervirens | reverse complement strand
AATCAATGCTTCACTTTGTTAATTTTGAAACCATTAGTATTGTTTGGAGTTAATGATTAAAATTAAATCCTCGCATGAATACCTTCCTTTTCTTATCATCTTATAGGTACAAGGAAAATGAGGTACAACGTGAAAATGAAGGAGGTACAAGGAAAAGTGAAAGGAAAAGGTATAAAGGTACAAATGAAGGAAAATGAAGGAAAGCGAAGGAAAGCGAAAGGAAAACAAAGGAAAACAATGAAAGAAAAGAAGGAAGACAAAGGCTAACGAAGGATAACGAATGACAACGAAGGTAGAAGAAGGAAAATGAAAGGAGGGGAAACGAAGATGATGTCTTGTGAAGATTAAAGTTTTCTTTAACACTTTAGTGTTTGTTTAAAAACTATTCACGAAATTGTTATCTTTTCATTTTTAGGACACTAATTTTCATTTGGGTTTAAAAAGAACGCTTCAACTTTTCATTGCAAAAGGATAAAATTGAAACTTAGACTCCTACTAGATTTCAATTTGGGCTAAAATTGAACAAGCAACTTCACACTTGACATTGGTGTTTTAAAACAAATCAAATCATTGGTTTGAAGGATAAAATGAATGTGCCTTTATTGTTTTGTAATTATTTACACAAAGTAATATCATCAAAAGACATATGCGCTTCTCTCGCGCCTCATAGTGATCTTGAGAATCAAAAGGATTTTGGTGACATTAAGTTGCGTAAATAATTTTCCATACACACTTCGATCTGGGTTTAAAATTGAACATCTTGTGCGATTGTGAGTAGAGCATCATTGCATATATTCTCTTTCTTTGAGTCATTAAATATTGATCGAGTTACAAATTTTTTCTTTTTTTTCTTTTGTTTATCCTAGAGGGCCTGCCTTGGGGAAAAAGTACTCACCCAAGGGAACGACTCAACTGGTAACACTCTAAAGCCAAGAGTATTTCCAACTGGGATATAAATGTGGGTATTGGAAGAAATGCCAGTATCACGTGGTTGATTCTGACAAGATAAACAACATGAATCCAAATTTATCTCATAGTGGATTGGTGCTTCTATGGAAAGAATCCCTTTCCCAATCCTTTCCTAAGCTCCATAATATTGATGATATGAAACTACTTTGAAGATGATATGAATTAGACAAAATTAGTTCTCAATTGAAGAGAGTGACTTTGCATGAGATTGTGAAGGATTTGTTGAAGAATGAAACCTTCTATTTATAAAATGTCAAATGCTAAGAGTGCTCAAAATAGAGCAATGTGGGATAAAGATTTGACCAATGAGATTAAGCCACTTGTCAACTTGTGATAGGTTGAGGAATGAGCACATTTTGGTCAATGTGCCAAAGAGGGGGAGATTCAAATTTGAATTTGAGAGTTAAATATTGAGTTTGACTTGTGAAAGAGCCATGTAAGAGCTCATAAATGATTTGTTGGATGTACATGTCAAATTGGGGGGAGATTCAAATTTGGAGAATATTCTCCCTTTATACCAAGTTGAAAGTAAATAAAGATTTTGATAAATAAATTAAATGCATTTTCATGTGCAAGTGGCAAAATCTAGAGAATACAAGTGATTAGGTTTAGCATTTAATAATGGATTAGATTAGTTAAGATGATGTTAGATTCCTTTGACCCATTTGACTTATATTTAGGGATTTAAGCTAAATCAAAGGGAGATGAATGATGATTTGAGATTTAATTAAATAAAGGTTTGATTTATTTAATCAAAGAGGGAATGCTAGGCTTAAATTAACTAAAGTTAATTTATTCAATTTAAGGGAATGACCTTAGGAGATTGAATTAAATGAACCTGATTTACCTAATGAATGGATGAGTGCTAATTTGATTTATGAATGTGATGCTATTTAAGTGCACAATACTAATTTCATGTGTCTACATTTTTCCCCTCTTCGAAGCAATGTACTTGCTATGTTGGTTCAAAGAATAAACTTGTCATGATAAAAAATTAAAATAATTTTTTATTTTTTCGAATGCCCTAGTGGAAAGTACACTAGTACATTTCCCCCTTGAGAGATTGAGCAAAAAGATTCGATTTGAGGGTCAATCTTGCGATAAAGAGGTTAAAGATGGACGATTATGATGATAATGCAAATGAGATGATTTCAAGACGCTTAGAATAACCAATCTATATTATCCTAAACAACTTAAATGATGATATGATGTATGTGAGATGGATGATGCAGTGATGCCTATATGATTTGGAATAAATGTTTTATGTAGATGCTTAGACTAACAGATCTATATTATGATGATGATGGAAATGTAGTGCATGTGAAATGATCAGTGCTTTCTATTATGTATGATATGAATGATATGTGGTATGCTGATGGTTTGTGGATACAGGATGGATGCATGATGGATGCATTGGTGATATTATGTTAGCGCAGAGAAAAGAAAGAAGAAATGAGATGATGACAAGATAATCCAACAATTCCATGATCTAACAAGACTTTATTAGAGATGATGATGATGATGATAGATGATGATGATTTTCTTATCAAGGAATGGGACTTTAAAAGGGATACTTACCTTATGTTTGATAACACACATAAGCACGATGCATCAAGGTATAAAGAATGAAGATGTCATTATAACTAGTGCGATGGAATTTGAATCGACAAATAGATAGGAGTATTCTTGTTCACACTTGACATACAGAAACCTTGCTAGGATGTACCTAACAAAGCAAGTATTCACCAAGTTATTTAACAAGAACATCCAACAAGCACAGTAGACAAAAGATAATGATCATTACCGCATTCCTATCTCTCTAAATCCTTTGTCCGGATATCATCAAGAGGTCCTTGGAATGAGCACAATAAGATAAATCAAAAGAAGAGATCAAGTACAAAAACAAGTCAATGTTCTTCATATCTCTAGCCAAAGGGATTTGTTTTGATAGGATAAGAATCCAAGTGATATCCAAAATGATGCCCATTGTCAGAACGATATATCCTAGGACATGCATTGTATAGGATGATGATGGTTTGATAAGTTGATTGATAGGATATTGATATAAGGTTGATTGACATGTTTGAAAATGATCAAGAGTTTGATTTTTCATTTAATGGTTTGTTTCAATTTTGATTTTATGTTTGAAGTTTTCTTTTGCCAATTGTTCTGGTTGTTTTCTATTTGTTTTGCTAAAGGATGAAGGTGACAATCAGTTTATTATGGATGATTGATTATTTCAGGTGAAAGCGAGATGAGATGGATGGATTTTTTCAAATATTTGGATTTTTTGGCATTTTTGCAATGTTTTGAAGTTGTTTTTGGTATTTTTAAGATTTTACAAATGTTTTGATTTTTTATTTTTTTGAATATTTTTGGATTTTGTGTTTTTTGAATGTTTTTGGATTTTGATGTCTCGGGGGCTGATCAAAGCTGAGCCTTTCATATTTTTAAGCTCAGAGATGATGTAGTTCAGATTCCAATGCTTTTTGACTTTTTTTGATTCTTTGTGTGTATTTGTATTTTGATATGTTTTGAATTGTTTTTGGGTTTTCGCATGATTTTGAAAATTTGGATATGGATATGTATGACGATATAAGTGCTCTATTTTAGGTTTTTTTTGTTGAAAACCAAGCTAAGGTTGATTGATCTGATTGGTGGATTGATGATGGTGATAACATTGTTGAGGATACTTAACAATGCAAGGATTGATTGATCAAGAATGATAACGATAACATTGTTGAGGATGCACAACAATGCAAGGATTGATTGATCAAGACTGATGATGATAACATTGTTGAGGATACACAACAATGCAAGGATAGTGTTAAACAACACGAGGATTGGGAAGGATCTCCCAAGATGATGATGGATTGATTGGATTTGATCGATCAAGATTTTGAAGCTTGGTTTGAAACAAAAGATGTTTTGGATGATTTCATGTGACATTTGAAGTGTGAATGATATTGATTATTTGTAGTGATGTTCGATGAAAGATGAAGCTTGATAAAGAACATATTCTTTTTAAAATATTCCATGGGTTAGTGATTTGGAATTTTGCTCACAAGTGGTTTGACTAGTTTGATTTCATGTTTTCTAACATGTTCGGATCGCCACATAAGTTGGAGGATATATATCAATATTTTTTCTTGAAGCAAGATGTAAATATCAGCCCCCAGTGTCTAGCAATGTATGGAATGTTATGGATGGATCCTTGGATAGGTGTATGGATGGATGGGTATAGTAAGCATGCAAAGGATGCCAAGTATTATCTTGTGATAAGATAAGGTGTTCAGAATGCTCATTTGGATAATGTTTCATGGCTCAGATAATGCTGCATAGGATAGGATAAATGAAAATGGCCCATGTCAAGATGCTTACCATAAGCAAGTGTAAAGTGTGCCCCAAAAAATTTCAAGATCAAGATGAATTGGATGATGGATGCAGATGGATGAAAATGGATTGGATAAATGGTTCATGGATGAATGGATGTATTATGGATGAGATGGATGGAATGTTGGATTTATTATGGATGGGATGAGACACATTCACCTGAACTGGCACACGTAGATGCTCAATTCTACACATGACGGATGTTTGCCATGTTTTCATCATGGTCTTTCCCAAAGAGCCATCGTAGTGGTTTTCACTAGAGGATGATTTTTATTTTCACTATTTTCTATCCTTTTTCTATTTTTTTGGATTTTCATATTTTTGATTTTTTTGATTTTTTTGAAAGATTTCAAGCTCATGTTGAATCACAAGGTGTTGCTGATGTAGATGCCCCTGTCATAATGTGCCATTGATATCCTGCTTGAAGAAGCTACTTTGTTAAGATATGTGCACTTGAATGCAACTTTTGAGATTCCTTATCTGCTTCATTGGTGCTGGAGTTGACTTTGTCTTTGTGCACACATCGCAATAGAGTTCCTTCTAAATCCTTATGATGAAGGGTTGTTTCCAACACATGGTCAATGTGAGAATTAGATATCATGCGTGGAGGCATGGATGGAGTGTATTTATGGATAAGAGATGAATTGGTTGACAGTTTGGAACCTTTGACTCTCCAAACTTGGGAAGATGAGCAATGATGGGTGGATACAAAAGTGTGCATGGAATTAGGACCAACTGTTTGATACACTTTGTACTTCATTTGAAAATATTGTTTTTTCTTTTGTTAACATCTTTGATGGATATATTTCCCTTTTTTATTTTTCCCCATAGTTTCCTTGACTAGTGGAGTTTGATATGGATAATTTTTGTTTGGTATCCACTTATATTTGATTTTTCATTGTGCTTCTCAAATTATTTTTCTTTGATGATATTCTTCTTTCTTTGATTCAAATCTTTCTTTTGATGTTGGTCCCAATTTGTGGATGGGGTGATGGGTGGATGAAGATTTATGACATGGTTGGTTGTAGTATTGCATCAATTTCATCATAAGGATTCTTCATGCTCCCTATGTTGATGTTTTCTTGAGACATAGTTTCCCCAGTATCATAGAATTATTACCTTCATGCTTTGATTTTGCCTATCTTGAGATGTCTTGCTCAGTAAGCACTCTCTGATAAATGACCATTGTAGATGATGTTTTTTCAATTTGCTGCCATGTTAACTCTAGATTATACTATTTTTTCTGACTTGTTTCCTTGAGCGAATAATGCTAGACATCCACATATGTAATTTCCTCAGTATGAATTTGGGATATATTTGATCCTGATGTTGACAACTTAGTCTAATTGTAGGAATCAATAACCTGCTCTTTTTGTGTAATAATGTCAAGAGTAAAGAAATCTTGTTCTGAATGAAGATCATTTATGTGTCCATCCACATAAATCATCTCATGGGTAGATGGAGGAGTATGTGCATCTTCTATAGATAGGAGACTGTCCATTGGATCATTATAGTATCTTGGAGATACGAATTCTTTATCTTGAATAATTTTAGAGTTACTTTCGACATAGTTGTTGCACCTAAATCAAGCCACGCGCCATTGATTCATGAATCAAGTCACATGAATTCATAAAAGTGCAATAAGAAAAATGGTCTGGAGCTTTAGATGCTCAGGTCTAGGCATGGAAAATGCTTCAGGAACCAACTTTCATTTCTCCAATTTGGAAAAATCACAAGGTGTGTCAAAGTCACGTGGCATCCTCAGTTCTCATGCGTTGTACCTTGTCTTTTCCTCCATGCTCGAAATAATAAGTATGGAGATCTTTTACCAGTGGGAAATCCTGTACGTGAGCTGTAGCAATAAATATGGAGACTTTTACTAGTCTTTGGTTAATACATGTTCATCAGCTCGCAAGAAAGAACCCCCATGCAAGAAATTCAAAAGATTTTCATTGAAAAAAAACTAATTCTTATGCTTCTAAGACCGATACTAAATCTGCAATATGTTAAGCCTTAACAAGAATAAGTCAAGAAAAACACAAAAAATCTAATATCCCTATGAAATGTTGCATCATGTTAGATATGCTAAATGAGAACTTAAAACAATAAGAAAAACTAAATAAGAATATAAACAACACGAATCCAAATTTATCTCATAGTGGATTGGTGCTTCTATGGAAAGAATCCCTTTCCCAATCCTTTGCTAAGCTCCATGATATTGATGATATGAAACCAATTTGAAGATGATATGAGGTAGACAAAATCAATTCTCAATTGAAGAGAGTGACTTTGCATGAGATTGTGGAGGATTTTTTGAAGAATTAAACCTTCTATTTATAAAATGTCAAATGCTAAGAGTGGTCAAAATAGAGCATTGTGGGATAAATATTTGACCAATGAGATTAAGCCACTTGTCAACTTGTGATAGGTTGAGGAATGACCACATTTTGGTCAATGTGCCGAAGAGGGGAAGATTCAAATTTGAATTTGAGAGTTAAATGTTGAGTTTGACTTGTTCAAGAGACATGCAAGAGCCATGTAAGAGCTCATAAATGCTTTGTTGGATGTACATGTCAAATTAGGGGGAGATTCAAATTTGGAGAATATTCTCCCTTTATTCTGAGTTGAAAGTAAATAAAGATTTTTATAAATCAATTAAATGCATTTTTATGTGCAAGTGGTAAAATCTAGAGAATACAAGTGGTTAGGTTTACAATTTAATCATGGATTAGATTAGTAAAGATGATGCTAGATGCCTTTGACCCATTTGACTTAGATTTAGGGATTTAAGCTAAATCAAAGAGAGATGAATGATGATTTGAGATTTAATTAAATAAAGGTTTGATTTGTTTAATCAAAGAGGGAATGATAGGCTTAAATTAAATAAAGTTAATTTATTCAATTTAAGTGAATGACCTTAGGAGATTGAATTAAATGAACGCGATTTCCCTGATGAATGGACGAGTGTGAATTTGATTTATGAATATGATTCTATTTAAGTGCACAATGATAATTACATGTTTCTATAGTAACCGTAAATGTAACCCTAACCCTCACCCTAACACTAACCCTAACCCTAATCCTAACCCTAAATCTAACCCTAATCCATGTTCATGTTGATAAACCTATTCGTTATGATAACCCCAAACCTAATCCCAATTTTAACTCTAACGCTAACCAAATTAGTATAATTTATCATTTATAAACCTATCCCTAACCATAACCATAACCTCAATGCTAATCCTAACCCTATCCCTAACCCTTATCCCTATTCGTGATGATAACCCCAAACTTAATACTAACCCTAACCCTAACCCTAACCCTAACCCTAACAATAACAATAACCATAACCCTAATCCTTATTCACGATGATAAACCTATTTGTGATGATAACCCTAACCCTGTACATAAACCGCAAACACATAACATGGCCCTAAAGCTTAATGCCCAATCTAACCCAGGCAATGTTGATTCGCCTAGTAAATCTGACCACGAGGCCTAGCACTAAACCCCCTAATCTGACCCTGACCCTAACACTAACCTTGACCACTAATCTTAAGCCGTGATGATAACCCTAACAACCTAATGCTAATGCTGTGGTGATGAAGCCTATTATAAGTAATAGCCTAACCCTAGCCTAGGCCATAGCCATGGCCATGGCCTAGCCCACTGTGGCCAGCCATGGCCATGGCCCTAGCTCAGGCTCTAGCCCTGGCCTAGGACCCAGCCTGATCCTGGCCACAGCCTGTGCGGGCCTGGCCTGGCTCCCTGATCCTGATTGTGCCAACCCACCCTAGTCACGTTTAACTCTACCCTAGTCGTATTACTATATTGTATCATTTATAAACCTATCCCTAACCATAACCATAACCCTAACCCTAACCTAAAACCTATCCCTAATACCTATTCATGATGATAAACCTATTCATGATGATAACCCCAACCCTAATCCCAATTTTAACTCTAACCCTAACCAAATTACTATATTTTATCATTTATAAACCTATCCCTAACTATAACTGAAGCAAGGTAAATCTGAAAATGTACCTTTTCTCAAACACTCATTAGTGGGGTTAGTTTACATATGCAAATCTATGAATACCTCTATGAAATAGCAATGCCATGCTTGGAAGATGCAAACAAATAACTAAGAAAATCAAAGAGACATATAGAAGCAAGACAAGTACCTATTCGATATTGGATTGGTGTCAAATGTGCCAATGACCCTTTCCCAATCCTTGCTAAAACTCAAATGATGCAAGACAATGATGATGAGAAAATTTAGTTCTCAAATTAAGAGAGTAACTTTGCATGAGAGTGTAGATAGATTTGATAAAGAATCAACCCTCTATTTAAATATTTTCAAATTTGAAGAATGCTCATATGAGAGAAATGTGGGATAAAGATTGGACAAATGAGATGAGGCCACTTGTCAACTTGTCATAGGTTGAGGAATGTGCAAGTTTTGGTCAATGTACCCAAGAGAGGGAGATTCAAATTTGAATTTGTGAAATAAATGTTGAGTGGGGGACATGAAATGGAGAAGTTATTGCAATGTTGGAAGGGACAAGTCAACTTGTGATCATTTTCAAACTTGAGGGAATATTCTATTTTTTATGCAAAGTTGAAAGAAAATAAGGATTTTAATAAATCAATAAATTGATTTATTTGTGCAAGTGGGAAAAGCTAGAGGATGTGATGGGTGGTTAGATTCGGTAAATTGGGATTAGATTAGATTAGGTGATGATTAGTTGATTTTGACCTATTTGACTTGAATATTTGATTTATTTAAATCAAAAGGGATGGAAAATGCATGTTTGATTTATTTAATTAAAGGGATGATGCAAGACTTTGATTTATTTAAATTAAATGAATAACCTTAGGAATGAATTAAATAGTCCTTATTTACTTGGTGAATGGATTTTTTGAGTTTTATTAATTTAATGAGTGGATGAATATGAACTAAGTGCATAATGTTAATTTTGCATGTCTACATTTTTCCCCTCTTTGAAGCAATGTACTTGTTGCGTTGGTTCAAAGAATAAACTTCCCATGAACAAAATTCAATTTTTTTTATTCTTACTGGTTGCCCCAGCAAAAAGTACACTAGTACATTTCCCCCTTGAGAGATCAAGCAAAAAGATTTCATTTGAGGGTCGATCTTGTGATAAAGATGTTCAAAATGGATGGTGATGCAAATGAGATGGTTTTAAGATGCTTAGAATAACAAATCTATTTTATCTTAAACAACTTAAATGATGATATGATGTATGAGATGGATGAAATGGATGATGTGATATGTTGTGATTATGCAATGGATGATTTATGAGATGCTTAGACTAATAGATCTATATTATGATGATGATACGTTCGGATTATGCAAATGTATGATTTATGCAAATGTGATGATTTATGAGATGCTTTGACTAACAGATCTATATTATGATGATGATATGTTGTGATTATGCAAATGTATGATTTATGCAAATGTGATGATTTTTGAGATACTTAGACTAACAGATCTATATTATGATGATGATATGCTGTGATTATGCAAATGTATGATTTATTCAAATGTGATGATTTATGAGATGCTTAGACTAACAGATCTATATTATGATGATGATTATGCATGTGAGATGATATGTAGAATACTGATGGTTTGTGGATGTAGGATGGATGCACCGGTGATGATGATTAACTATTCATGACACAATGTTAGTGTGGAAAAGAAGAAATTAGATGATGACAAGAGGATCCAACAAGCCAACTTTATGAGAGATGATGATGAGAAATGATCATGATAGATGGATGATTTTCTTATCAAGGATTGGGATTTTAAAAGGGTCACTTACCTTATGTTTGATAACATGCATAAGCATGATGCATCAAGGTATGAAGAACCAGGATGGCGTGGTACTTAGTGTGATGGACATTGACTCAAAAAATATATAGGAGTATTCTTGTTCACACTTGACATACAAAAACCTTGCTAGGATGCACTTTAGAATTTTCAAACACCTCGGACCAAAACATAGAAAGGTATAACCAATCAATGCAATAGTCAACAAGCTATCCAAAACATCCTCTATACATATCTAACAAAGCAAGTATTTGCCATGTTATTTTAAAAGAACGTCCAACAAGCACAACTGACAAAAGGATAATGATCATTTCCCCATTCCTGTCTCTCTAAATCCTTCATTTGGATATCATCGAGAGGTCCTTGGACTAAGCGCAATAAGATAAGTCAAACGAAAAAGATAAAGCACACAAACAAGTTGATGTTCTTCAATACTGCTAACCAAAAAGGGAATGTGTTTTTAAGGATAAGAACCAAAACTATTGCCAAAAGATAATGCCCATTGTAGGAAGGATACATCCTAGGACATGTTAGTGGATGGCAGCACATCATTTCATTTATCCAAAGTGCTCCTTTTGATAAATAATGCCCCTTGTAGGAAGGATTCATCCTAGGACATGATGTTATCAGATGATTGATATGGGACTATTTGGATGATGGACTATTGACACCAAGAATTGACCAACTTGTTTACGTACTGATTTAAACCTGAGACTTGAAGTTTTTGAGTTTTTACTTTTCACCTGCTAGACCTGTTTCTAACTGTTTCACCAAAGGTTGAGGATGATGATTAGTTTATTAAGGATGGTGTTATTGCAGGTGCAAGAGAGATGAGATGGATGGATTTTTTCAAATATTTGGATTTTTTGGTCTTTTTGAGATGTTTTGAGGCTGTTTTTGGTATTTTTTGAGATTTTGAAATGTTTTGATTTTTGATTTTTTGAATGTTTTGGGATTTTATGATATTTTTACCAATAGACTAACCTAAGGACCTATCCTTGGGGCCTCGAGGGCTGATCAAAATATTATCCTTTCCTATGTTATACACGCAGAGACCACGTAGTTTTACTGACAACTTGACCAATTTATAGATGAAGATATACATGATGAAATGCTAGTTTATTATGACAGACTCCTAAAGGACTGACCTAAGTGTCTCGGGGGATGATCAAATATCAACCTTGCCTACGTTCAAGCTCAGAGATGATGTAGTTCGACAAGATGACTCTATTTTTTGACTTTTTGACTGACTTTTTGACCTATTTTTTGGGATTTTCTGATGTTTTGATGTTTCTAGATTTTCTAATGTTTTGATGTTTTTGGATTTTTTGATGTTTTGATGTTTTTGGATTTTATGATGTTTTTGAATTTTTTGATTTGAGAACATTAAGAATATACACAAATATGATCCAATGAGAACATGCCCCCAACATGATGCAATAGACTACTCTGATAAAGGCAGGACAAACTGACCTTGAGGATGGGCCGAGTAGTACTAGGAGGGATCATGATACAAAAGCAAGACCAAGCTATGGTGTGGATACAAGTGGATGAGTGATGGATGGAGACCTAAATGTGATGGATGATGGAAGCAAAATGGATAGATGATGCAGAACAAGCCGTAAAGATCTCGTCGATGGAAAGTGCTTATTTACGCAAGGTGCCTATTTTCCAGGTTTTCACCAAGGTACTTGCCCAAAGTGCCACCAAAGTGGTTTCCAAAAGAGGACAATTTTTTCTCTTTACTATTTTTTATCCTTTTTCTGATTTTTCTGATTTTTGCTTTTTTAATTTTTTTGTTGTCACCAAGACACCTGTTTGCCAGGTTTTCGCTGAAGTGATCATTTTTTTAGGACATTTTCTAATTTTTTGGACTTTTTTGGTTTTATACCTTGAAAGATTTAGGTATAAAAATTTTTGAGATGAGAACTATTCATGGGCTCCTGAAGAGGTTCCCCTTCAAGTGTTGATAGCTGATATGACCCTGACTTATAACTTGCTGTGATGACGAATGGTCCCAACCAATTGGGTTCAAACATGCCTTTGCTGCTTGGGTTCAGGACATTCTTTTGATTTTCTCTTAAGACTAGTTCTCTGACTTGGAACGTCCTGCTTCTGATTTCTTATTGTAGCTCCTTTTGAGTCTATTCTGATAGACTTGCAAATGATTCAAAGCATCTATACGTCTCTCATCTAGTAGCTCTATCTCATTTAGTCTTGATACCTGATTCTCTTCATTGGTGATGAGGTTTTGCAGTGATATCTTGAGGGATAGGAGCTTGATCTCTATGGGGAGTACCGCTTCTGATTTGTAGACCAAGGAGAATGGGGTGGCACCACTGGGTGTGCGGATATTGGTTCAATAGGCCTAGAGGGTGGGATTAAGCTGTAAATGCCAGTCACAACTTGTGTCATTGACTATTTTCTTAAGGATTTTCAGAATGGTTTTGTTTGTAGCTTCTGCTTGGCCATTGCCTTGGGGATAGTATGGGGTAGAGAAGCGATGTTTGATTTTTAATTTCTCGCACAATTCGTGGACATCTTGATTCTTGAATGGTGTCCCATTATATGAGATAATGGCTTGTGGAACACCATAGGGACATATGAGATAGTTTAGAATGAACTTTGAAATATGCTTCCTAGTTATGTACATCATGGATATGGCTTCGACCCACTTAGTAAAGTACTCCATCATGGTTATGATGAATTTTTGGCCATTAGATGAAGTGGGCGTGATTTTTCCAATGAGATCAAGTCCCCACTATGAAAAGGACCATGGTGTGACAATACGATGAAGCTCTTGAGCTAGAGCATGGATCAACTCCCTATGCTACTAACATTGTAGAAACCTAGTATAGTCATGTGCTTCTCATTCCATTGTGGTCCAATAATACCCCATCCTCAGCAATTTCTTAGCTATGGTCATTCCACTCGAGTGCCCACAGATACCGCTCTGAACTTCAGTCAAAGCGGTTAATGCCTCCTCAACATTTAGATAGCATAGTAGGGTTCCTTCTATGCTTCTACGATATAGGGTATCACCTAGGATGAACAATATGGATTCCTTTTTAACAAAGGTTCATTTTAGGTTTGAAGGTAGGTCGGCGGATATGACTCCTATAAAAAGGTATGTGTAAATGTCGTGGTACCAAGGATCACAGGGACCAATGATTTCGCACACAAATTTTGATTCTGGTATCTCGAATGTGGGCACGAGAAGCTGCTCTATCATGAATTCATATTTTGGAACATTTTTGGGGATGTCTAGTAGGGACACAATTTTTGCCATGGTGTCTGTTGCTCTGTTGTCGGCTCTAGGTATCTACTCAAATGTAATTTTGATGAAGGATTCTTTGAGAGTCTCCACCAATTTCTTGTATGGAATGAGCTTGTCGTCCTTGGTCTAGTATTCATTGTTCACTTGGTTTATGATCAATTAGGAATCTTTGTACACTTTGAGAGCTATGATGTTCCACTCCACTACTATTCTGAGACTTATGGTCAAAGCCTCGTATTTCACAATGTTATTGGTGCAGGGAAATGCTAGTTTGTAGGACCTTTGTATGCAATCTCCTTGTGGGGTGATGAAGAAGACACCAACTCTTGATCCATGCTGTGTATGAGCCATCGAAGTATAGTTTCTAGTGGTTAGCTATGTTGAGGTTAAAAATAGATTCATCTGGAAAATCTGAGACAAGAGAATTCTCATAATAGATAGGTGCTTCTGCCAGTTGGTCTGTGATGACTTGGCCCTTGATTGCTTTCCTCTCCACATATTCAATGTCGTATTCTGATAGTATCATCACCCATTTTTCCATTCTTCTTGTGAGCATTTCCTTTGATAGTAGATACTTGAGAGGATCAATTTTGGCTATGAACTTTATTTTGTGTGCCAACATGTAACGTCTGAATTTTTGTGATGCAAACACTACTGCTATGAATGCTTTCTCGATGAATGAATAGTTTACCTCTTGTCCAACCATTGTCCTGCTAATGTAATATATAGCCCTTTTTGTTCCATTTTTGTCATGCTATGCTGAAAGAGCTCCAAGGGCTGCTGCTATTGTTGACACATATAGAATCAATGGTTTTCTTGGGATTGGTGGCATTAAGACTGGTGGTGTCAGTAGGTACTCCTTGATTTTGTTGAATGCCTCTTAACACTTGGTATCCCATTTTTACGCTACTCCCTTGTGGAGTAGGTGAGGGTATGGGTTCTATTTTTCATCCAACTGTGCTATGAATCTACGAATGGATTGGAGTCTACCTTGGAAACCTCTTAATTTTTTTAATGTCTTTGGTGCCTCCATCTCGAGGATTGCTTTTACTTTTGCTGAATCTACCTCGATACCCCTCATTGACACTATATATCCTAGGAGCTTTCCTGTTTGTACGCCAAAGACACACTTCTTTGGGTTTAGTTTGACCTTGTACTCCTCCAGTCTATCAAAGATGTCACTTAGGGTTGCTATGTGATCTATTCTTTTTCTGGATTTAGCTAGGATGTCATTGACATAGTCTTCAACCATCTTATGGATCATGTCATGGAATATCAATGTCATGGCCCTTTGATATGTTTCTCCTACATTTTTTAAGCTGAATGGCATCATGTTCCAACAATATGTACCCCATGGACAAGTGAAGGTTGTCTTATGTTGATCTTCTTTTGCTATCATGATTTGATTGTATCCTGAAAATCCATCCATTAGTGATAACATCTCATGTCCCGTTGTCATGTCTACTATCATGTCGATTTTGGTGTGGATGCTAAATCTGCAAATGGTTAAACCTTGACATAAACCTTCTTTACAGTCACTGAAATATTACTTAGATTCAACATTTAATGATAAAGACAACTAAATAAACAAAGATAATGAATGCAATTATAAAAATCAAATGATTCTATAGTGATTGTTATTGTTTAAAATATCCTCCCAACCTTTATAGATAAGAATATGTTCTTGATGACAGATGAAGTATGTGTTTTAGTCTCCAAGAGATAACTTTTACGTTTTGGATCAAGTTGTGAGATTTGTGAGGATTTGATAAGTACAGTTTCTTTCATTCATAGATTATTTTGATGAGAATCAACAAATGGATGAATGGACCAAAACAGACCAAATGGTGATACCTGGTCACCCATAAAGTTGAGGGATGCAAGATTTGGGAAATGTGCCCAAGAGAGGGAGTTTCAGATTCAAATTTGTGAAATAAATGTTGAGTTTGACTTGTGCAAGGGACATGTAAGAGCCATGTGAGAGCTCATAAATGACTTGTTGGATGTACATGTCCACTTTTTTTTAATTCAAACTTGAGGGAATATTCCCCAAAGATGCCATGTCGATGGAAAATGAGGATTTAATAAATCAATAAATTGATTTATTTGTGCAAGTGGAAAAATCTAGAGGATGTGATGGGTAGTTAGGTTACGCTAATTAGGATTATATTAGCTTAACGGTGCTTAGATGATTTTGACTTATTTGATGTAAATACTTTGATTTATTTAAATCAAAAGGGATGGAAAATGACTTTTGAGATTTTAATTAAATAAAGTTTAGTTTATTTAATTAAAGGATGATGCAAGATGAAGGTTAATTAATGAAATGTTAGGATTTAATTGATTTATTTAAATGATGTAACGATGAAGTGGATTTATTTAATTTGAAGGATGAAATGTTAGATTTGATTAAATGAAGGTGATTGGATTAAACCATTGGATTGACATGTATGCATATTTTGTGTTTCTACATTTTTCCCCTCTTTGAAGCAATGTACTTTTTGCGTTGGTTCAAAAAATAATCTTACCGCGATCAAATTTTAAAAAAATTCTAATTTTTCAGATGCCCTAGTGGAAAGAAGTACACTAGTACACCATAAAATCATTAACATCATGATGAGACTTAACCCTTCATTATACATGCTTGAGCTAGCAAAACAAGGGGCCAAGTTACCTTCAGATTTTGACATGAGTACCATAGTGGAGACATCATTTCCTCCAATCTCATCCACCATTCCCATTTCATCCACACCCCCATCCCACAATATCACTCAAAAAATTTTGCAAATCACGACATCTTTTGCTCCAACCCAACCTAATGTTAATGAGGGAAATGCATTTCTCAATGCTATTCAAACACACCCCCTTGTTAATAATAAAAACTTGGATGTAAACACCACCTTGGAACAAAACATACCCAAAAACCCATTACATAAGAATGTTCCTCTCACTTTCCACCATGATCCATCATCATCATTTTTTTACGCAACACCCCAAACTTCTCTCCTCACAAATTTGCAAGGGGAGGGAGATATGTTCAGACCAGGGGGAATTTTCAACATCACAACATTTTTGCAAGGACTCACACCCCTTACATTTCCACCACTTTCACTTTTTCCAGCATCATCCACACCACTCCTTGGCTTAGGGTTCCCCCACTACCAACTATCAACCAAACCAACATCCCAAATATCAATCAAAGCATTATGCCAAACACTCAAAATTTGTTGTCGACATCGCAACAACAAACAAAAAATGTACAAGAAATTGCAACATCATCAAACAACACCATAACATCGCAAAGCATGGTCTCTAAAATACCAATCACATCAATAGCACCACTTATAACTAAAACCACCACAATACCATCTACCACTCAAATCATTAACACAACATCACCATTCACCACTACCACAAATGCCATTTTGAATCCACCACCACCCCCACCACCATCAACTTCCACCACATCAAGTCAATACAATGTGGCATTGCAAGCTACACATACTCCTCCATCTACCCATGAGATGCTTTTCGTGGATGGACACATAGATGATCTTCATTTAGAACAAGATTTCTTTACTCCTAACATTATTACACAGAAAGAGTAGGTTATTGATTCCTACAATTAGACTAAGTTGCCAACATCAGGATCAAATATATCCCAAATTCATATGAAGGACATTACGTATGTGGAAATCCAAGATTATCCGCTCAAGGAAACAAGTCAAGGAAAACAATATAATCTAGAGTTAGCAGAGCAGAAAATTGAAACAACATCATCTAGAATGGTCATTTATCAGAGAGTGCTTACTGAGCAAGACATCTCAAGACAGGAAGAATCAAAGCATGAAGGTAATAATTCCATGATACTGGGGGAAAATATGTCTCAAGAAAATGTCAACATAGGGAGCACGAAGAATCCTTATGATGAAATTGATGCCAATACTACAACCAACCATGTCATAAATCTTCATCCACCGATCACCCCATCCACAAATTGGGACCAACATCAAAAGAAAGATTTGAATCAAAGCAAGAAG
>VDFB02149075.1:0-26540 GCA_007258455.2 Sequoia sempervirens | reverse complement strand
ATCGTATGTCAATAATGAATACAAATTTACAAAATAAACAAAGAGCACTGCTGCCCCTAATCATCTCTCATAACTGCATCAAAATTAGAGTCATCCTCTGAGTCACTGCCACCGTAATGCTCCTCCTCAGCCAATGGGACCCCAACCAAGCCCTCAGCTGTCTCCTCCTCATCTATCTGAGCCGCGTCCTCGGGATCAATATCCCACCATAGAGCTGGAGTCTGTCGATACTCTGGAGTCTGTCGATCCTGAAGCCGAAGAGCACTATGAACGGCCACTAGCTTCTCTGCTCGTCTAGAGGTAAGTCTATTCCTCTTGACAGAGTGGATAAAGCTATATGTGGACCAATTCCTCTCTGCAGCAGAGGAACTAGCAACCTGTGCAAGAAGGCGAGTGGCAAGTATCTTCAACTGCGGTGTATCTCTCCCATGATAGGTCCACCATCCAATAGGGTTCCCTTGAGCTAATATAGCTCTATGCAACCTCGCCTGTGGTTTGCTCAAGTTTGGGCCATTAAGATTAGCAAAGTCTAGAAATTGTGACCGGAGTATTGAAGCTTGCTCGGCTGGATAAATCTTTTCAATGGCCTTTGTGAACCCATCTAAAACCTCAGGATCATCACATGGAGGCACCCTACCATCCGTTGGTGCATACCATTTTGGATTTAGAGCAAAGGCAGCCATATGAAGCGGGGTGTTCATTGTATTCCACCTCCGCGTCACAATGGGCCTAATGTGTTGCTCATATAAATCCAAAGTGGGGTCCTTTGCGAAAATAACTTGCCTGATCTTCCCAAGCATAGTGTCAAATGTCTCATATATCTCTCCAAGACTAGGAGAGTTTGTATCAGCATATCTAATGACATCTACAATGGGCGAGATAAAGGAGCAAATATATTTGCAAAATGCAAACAAAAAGTTCAAAATAATTAGTTGACAAGTTATTTGACATGTTAGAAACTTCAAAAGTTGGAACATTGGACAATAAAATTAAAATATTAAAATCAGAAATTTAATATGAAAATCAGCCATCTAATATGTCTTACCTCACATTGGCGCACCAATCATCATCGAGGATCTTTTGCTTGATGCTCTTTCCTTGAGTGGAACTTGCATTAGGCCATATAGTCCACTCAGCATTGACCATCATTAGTTGTAGAGGCTCATGCACCTCAAGCATCCTCTCCAATAGGATGAAGTAGGTGGCATATCTACATTCATTAATTCAATGATTCATTAAAAAATAAAAATTTAAAACAAAATCAGATTATGAATACAAATTGAAAGTGAAACAAAATGAAGTAAATGGCATACCTTGTATCAACAGGTTTGAGAAACTCCTTTGAAAATGTCCTGAAAAGAGCAAGTGAGGTGTGGTGGTTGCAAATGAACATTTGAATTTCTCTAGCTTCTGCCACCGTTTTCTTCACCCAATCCATCTTCCCTATGTCTTTCAATGCATTGTTCAATGCATGAACACAACATGGGGTCCAAAATATATGCCTGTAAGTACCCTCCACCATCAATCCAGCCGATTTGCACACACGTGCTGAATCGGTGATCACCTGCACCACATTTGCAGCCCCAACCTCCTCTATGGCATCTCTCAAAATGGAAAATTGGAAGTCAGCATCCTTACGTTTCCCTGAACAATCTACGGCTCTAAGAAAATAAGAACCAGCAGGGCATGTGACTATGACATTGATGAGTGGCCGACGTCTACAATCAGTCCACCCATCCATCACTATAGAGCACCCCGTCCTCATCCATGTTTGCCTCATCTCCTCCATTAACACATTAACTTTGGAGTACTCTTTGTCTAGGAGGGTGGTGCGTAGCTTATGATCTCCAGGGGTACAAATGAAGGACCAACAGCGACTAAGTCTTTCACCATTTGTTTGAAATAAGAGGAACGGGCCACATGAAATGGAATGGCATGGGCAAAAAAGAATTTGGCAATGGAGGATTCACAGGTTTCTCGTGCTTGGTTTTGAAACATGGACTCAACTGAGGCTCCCTTATCACCACCAATCACCTTCCTCTTTCCTCTTAAGATAACACTACTACCAACCGTGGAAGGACTAGGAGTAGGAGTAGGCATAGACGATTGTGAACTTGGGAAAGAAGGAGACCCAGTTTGAACCCCACCATCACACTCCATTTGAATTGTTTGGCACTCTATAAATAGTGCATCTGTCAATGCAGGACACGTTCTAACTCCATGGCCCACCTCACCCAAAAAATGAGACCTAACTCTAGTGTAGCTGCCCCTAAACTCCTTTTCACAAACATGGCACAACCAAACCCTACTCCCCCCTGAATTTTTTTGTCTTTCACCCATGGCTGTCACAAATTGAAGGAATGGTTTTTTTTGTCTATTGGGTGTTTGGCATAGTCCTTCATAGTTTTGGAATTGGTTGATGAATGATGGTGTTGGGTAGGGGTTATTCTTATTTGCTCTCTAGTTTGCCTTCTAGCTTGCATTTCAACTTCACTATCACTCCCACCTTCACTGTTGCTCATATTTTTTGTTTTTAGAATGCAAGTGTTGACTGAAAATGAACAAAATAAAAAAAAATCAGACTATGCAAACTTCATATTTTGCAAAAAAAATGAAAAAAAAAGAATGGTGAAAGAAAATGCATACCTTTTTTGATGGATTTGCACTCCCAGCAACACTCTTTCAACCTCCTCTCCTCCAAACAGCTGCTCCTTCTCCTTCAATGGCTGCAATTTTTTTTCTTCTCAAACCCTTGGCTCCCTACACAAACAAAATGAAAATAATGAACTTTTAGAGGCCTCCTTTCATTCTTAAGAGAGCAAAACATGGTGGGGCCCACGTATGCCACATAGGCAGGGTTTTATTTTTTAATTTTTTGCTTTTTTTTTTAAGTTTGGGCGCTTAGGGACGGCGGCCGTCCGGACATCGAGGGACTGCCAAATCCCCCTGGCCGTCCCCGGATCGAAGCCGCCCCATTCTCTGTCAGCTGCCCTTCGTCCCTGGACGTTTCCAGTTTTTCAAAAAGATTTGTCCCCCCCAGCCGCCCCTCGGTAATGACGCCCCTGAACCGGACGGGTGGTTTTGGGACGGCCCCGTAACCCCGGTTTTAATAGCATTATATTATAATTATAATAATATTTAAATTGTTATATTTGATAATTATAATTATAATATTTATATTTATATTTTTGATATTCATATTGTTATTCATTTTATTTATATTTTATTGATTTGTATTTCAACATTAGGGATTTTTTTTTAGTGTTGCAATTTCGGGGGCATGACATACTTTGATTAAAATTGGAATAGCAATGCGCCAAGTCTCCATTTCTTTTTCCTATAGCCCAAAATAATAACCATCCTGTAGAAACAAACTGAGTAATATGCAAGATTTGGATTCTTCTTTTGTAGAAGGGAGCACCTTATACTAGAGTGTTCTATGTAATCCCTTATGTGTCCCACTCTTATGCGCTATCTTTGCATGAGGGTTGAAAGCAAAAATATGAGCATATCCACCACTAATGTGAAATTTACCTGGTTGCTCCATTGGCTATTCCAAACAATCACCTGGATGCAAAATCCTGCTATTCTCATGATATGTGTTTCTTGACTTAGAAGGTGTCTCACAAATTAGATTATCAAGAGATGTATCATCATTCAAAATTTGTTTATCAAGCCTAGTGAAGTTGCACTCTTGATGTTTTTTCCAAGTGCTGTCATCATGCTGAATCTCCATGATACTTGGGCTGCTGAAATCATTGAGCAATTCTTCATCACTCCCATATGCTTCTTTATGTCCCCAAAGGTAGCTTGGCTCCAAGTCAGAGTTGTTTTGGAGTGATTAATTCCTTCAATCATTTGTTAGACCTCCATAGTCCTTGTATCACATTCTTGTTCCTTTGATTTGGCTGCAACAAGTGACTGATTTTCTGCTTTGTACAGTGAATAGTGAGCTAAACTTAACTCAAGGTTATGATCATCAACTTTGATTTGGCTGCAACAAGTGACTGATTTTCTGCATTGAAAGTCTTTTTTGCAAACATGATGGCATGATGTCTCTTTGAAAGCAAATGCAAGTAATCTGATTTTATTATTTCTAAAGCACCTTTGATAGCTTGCAGATTTGAGAAAGTGGCTCCAACCTTTACACCTCCTTGTCTCTCTTCAACTTGAGCCTTCCAAAGGAGGTCTTCAATGAATTGGTGTGTTCTATCAAAATGTGTTAAGGTTTGCACAATCTTTTCTCCAGTGACAAACAAGTAGTTCTTCAAATCTTGTAGTTCACTAGGCATTTGTTAAAAATCAGCCAAGGGATTTAGCTCTTCACACAAGCAACTTTTTGAATTATCTTTATTTGTACTTCTAAAATCAGCTACCTCTCTAAATGTTGCATTGCAATTGTTTTGAATAGATGGTAGGTCAGCATTATACTTAATCAATGAATCATCAAAAACATTCATACCTTCGTATGATGCATCAATAGTTGCTGATTTAGTAAGCTCTAAATCAGCATATCCTTCAATCTCAACACTATCATGAAGACTCATGTATTCCTCCTCACTTGCGGATGCACTTGAAAAATTTGCTACATCCTAATTTTCAGAAGCAACATAACCTTCAAGATCGGATTCCTCTTTCTGTGTTTCTTTGCAAACTTCTTGAAGAGGTGGCTAGAAAGCACTATGCCCAAGCAAAGAATCATTAGCCATTGACTCATCATATTAATTGCAACTCAAGTACTCACTTTCCTCTTGTTCCATCTTCTCTTTTTCGACTTCTCCTTTTGTGACTTCCAATTCTTCCTTCAGTGATGATTCTTCAACTGTCTTTTCAACTGATAAGTAAGGTTTTAGCTTTTCCAGATTCTCTATCAATGCTATCAGATTCATCTGACATTTTTGAAATTCTTGTAAATTTTTTGTCAGGAGTTCTTGATTTGTCTTCATCTTCCTTTAGTCATTGAAAGTTGATCAACAATCTGCTGAAACTATTATGGAGCCATAAAAGTCCGACAAACAACTGCTGAACCACAATGAGCTACTGCATTTGTTATGCAATAAACATCCAGTACCCAACAGGTTGACTAAGAAAACCAACTTTGATACCATTGTAATAACCCCTACCAAAATATTTTACTAAACTTTGGGATTTTCACTATTTATGATGCTTAGGCATTTTGTCAAATATTTTTGTATATGATCAAATATGGAATGTCCCTGAGTGCAAACATTGAGAGTTGCTGCTACTAACATTTAAGATCATAAAATCACACAATTGATCATAAAATCACACAATTGATCATAGAACTCACATAGACATTTTGTCAAACAGTTTGCAGCCAATGCCAATTTAGCATATAATCACAAATAATCACCATAAAATTAAGTTTCTCAATATCAGATGCTAATAACGTTTCTTCTTCAATTAAATACCAGGAAAATGTGTACATCCAATATTAATTGACAAATATATGTGCTACTGTAGGACATTGATAACACAAAAATATCACACAGCTCTTATCATATAACAAAAAATATTAATATCTCATTTGCTGACCTCTTTGAAGCTTCCAAACAAACCAAACAGCAATTCCTATAAACTCCAAATCTTCCTTTAAAGTGGTACGGCATAAAATCTCAAGTATTATTAATTTTTAATTGCTGACCTTTACTAAGATATTGGTGGAAGTCTAATCAGCATCCATTCAGCAGCTTTGACCTTCTTTGAAACTTGTACCGCACATCTCTTTGTTGTATGGCAGCTTATAAAGGGCTAGTGACTCCTTTTAATGGGCAGTGATAGGTGTATTGCAGCTTACAAAGGCTGTGTTCACTCTTTGCAAGGCTCTTGAAGACCATAAAATGGATCGACTTCTTTTCCAAAAGGAATGGAATTTATATGGCCCTTTTTTTGGGCCCCAACAATGGTACGGTTGGGGCAATCTCAGCTGGTACACAATATATTATTTTTAATTTATTTCTTCTGCACACACTGCACCTATAGGCTTTACTACTTTCACTGCACACACCACACCACACTAACAATTTCTTTTTTTCACAAATCTTCTATAAATTTGTACTTAAAAACTTTACAAATCTGTGAAAGATAAACTGATTTACTTGAAACCCTTATTTGCACACATTCAACACAAGGCAACTTCTATATGAATTGCTCCAATGGGATCCGAGGTTTTCATCCCCAAACTCCAAATCTTAGCTCACTATTGATCTTTGGATGGAATTGCTCTGCCTTTCGGATTTTCGTCCATTAGAAAAACCTTGGGGTTTTCGTCCTGTTGGTAAGAGTTTGGCCACAAGCACAAATCTCGAAAAGAGAAATTTTCAAACTTTAGAATGATTTCCTTTCTTTTCCTCAGCTTTCTTTTATAACCCTTGCGGAACTTTGTGGAATCTATATATTATAAAAGTCACTTTTTAAATAATAAACCCTTTCTCCTTATAGTGTCTTTATAATATTTTAATTTTTGGCTTCAGGTAAGGTCACTTTATTATAATAAAATATTTAACTTAAAATCATAATTAATTAAATTCAAGTTGCTTGGAAATATTAATTTAGACAACATAATTTAATTATTTCTTTTTCCGAAAACTTGGGCCAAAAATGGGGACATTACAATCCTATTCAAGGGAGGCCTATGGTTTTGCAATAAGGCTTTCTTGGGTTTTTAATCATGGTTTCTAAATTTTAATCCCCTTACAATATTTTTCTCTATTTCTCCTATTTGGGTGAGGCATCCAAACCTCCTTTGGTTTTGGAGTGAAGAATGCCTTTCCTCTATTGTAAATTCTTTGAGAAGTCTTATTTCCATTCTTGATGTGAGTTAGATGGTGAATCATTTTACCTTTGTGAGGATCCTTGTTGGTTTTGATATCAAGAAATTATTGGAGAAAATTTGTCTCAAAGGTGGCAACAGGGTTCGGGAATGACAAATTGATTATGAAGGGATTGGTTTTAGGTGTACTCGTGTTATGCCATTGGCCACTTGGCTACAAACTATTCAAAGTCTTCTCACTCAATTCATTGTCTTGACTTGTCCAGGTAGGCCACTTGGTGGAAAGGAGCTGAGCCATGGCACATGGGGATAGACTTCAATAGTGATGATGATGGTCTCTAAGAATCCTATTATTATAGTGCCTAGACACTAAATTCTTCCTCATTCTTTGAGTTCCTTGTCCTCCATCCACTCTAACCCACAAGTATTAGGAGAGGAGCGAGATGTTTTGGGATTAACTCCCTACTTTGGATAGGTCATGCTCTAAAGTCTAATGTTAGATGAGTCAAATGCAAAGTTGTGTGGACATGGATATGGATACATATACATATATGACCATTTTGATGACCCCTAATATGTGTTGGAGATATTGTCATTTATGCCATAGAAAAACTTAAAACAACGAATTGAAAACTCAACAAAATACTTGCGGTTTGTCTTGAGCTTCTTAATAGATTCAAAGATTATAAGCTCAACCATATTTATAGGGAGGGCAATAAAGAGGCCGATGCCTTGGCAAATTATACCATCAATGACATCATTTTGGGTCTTGACGTCACCACTTTCTAAGCTCAAGGCGGCCAAATGGGAGGAATTGACAACTCTCACATCCTTTATGCGCGACAGGTGTGAGCCTTTTATGTATTGCATGGCATCTCAACGGTGTAGTATTGCGTGGTTGAGTTGGTATGATTCATGCATTCATCGCAAATAAATTCAGAAGCATGGGAAGGATTGTTGTAGAGGAAAGAAAGATTTGGAGGAGATTTTCTCCTCGTGCGAAATGTGGGATGGAGCAGCTGCGGGCTATATCTTCGCGGTTGAGGATGAACAACCATTGGTTTGGTTAGTTGTTGTTTGTGGTGCTCTACGAAGATGGATGCTCCTATTCGGCTTACTAGCTTGTGGAGGTAGATGGTGTTCTTAGGAGATATTTTGAACTAGCGATTGAAGGTGGTGATGAAGGACTTTAGTGGTAGGTTTCTGAAGGCTGTGAAGATGATCTTGGGCACAAACTTCTTGGTGGAGGATGGAAGGTATAGGGTCAACATGAACATCATGTCCCGTTTTGTTGCCTCTCCTAGATCTCAGCGAGCTCAAGGAGATGGTGTGAGAGATGGCTAACATAATCTTCAAAAAGCACAATCCGGTGGGGCTGGAGGAAGTGTTGTGGGCTGTGTGCTATGGAGTTGGTGTCCCATGACCAAAGGATATAACAAGGGTGTTGGAGGAAGGGGTCGTGGTTGAATGGCTTCCCTTCCTTGACAATTTCCATTCTAAGACCCTAATGCAACATAGGGAAAATGTAGAGAAAGGGAGCTAGTATTTGAAGAAGGTGAATAATTTGGAGCCAATTGAGGGCTTCGAGTTGATCAAGGAGTTTGACAAAGCGCCTCCAATGGATTTTTGAAATGTCAATCTAGTGTTTGTGCTTGCAAATAGTACATAGATAGTTATATGATTGCTCATTTTGTCTATGAGCTTAATGTTTATGCAAATGAGCCAACATGGCCTCAAAATGTAATCATTTCTTTTTGTTAATATATAATGCAGATTTTGCCGCCCTTACATCTCAGAAAAAAAGTTCTAAACTTAAAAAATAAAAATTCACTTTTACATTTACTTTTCTAAATCTTAATTAAAAATTAAAAACTATAATAAAACAAATAAATATAAATTAAAATAATATTAAAATTTAAATATTAATAATTTAGTAAAGAATAAACAATTAAATATATATTAATAAATTTTATTAATATTTAAAGAATAAATTTTCACTTTTAAAAAATCTCTAACGTTTAAACAACATAATATAAAATTCTAAACAATTACTTTTTAATTTTTTTTTTTAAAATTTAAATGCCAAAAAAAATAATAGAGTTGCGTTGGTAGAAGACTGAAACAATGGGTCGCTGTAATAGAAAAACATTTCATATGTCTTCCTCATTTGGTGTACATTTTGTTTCTATAAAAATAAAAAAAATTGCACGATTTAAGGTTTTTTAAATTAAGTTTAAGAAGATTCATGTTAGATTTTAAAAAAATCAAATCACATAGTATCTAGCACGGCTGGGAAGTCAAGGTTTTTTGGGCACACGTGGGTATGGTATCCAACGTGTGTCCACAACATATCGTACATGTATTCGTATTGGGGATAGGGATACAGATGCTTGGGGAGGTGTGGGTGTATTTGGCTACTTTGGTCAAAATATGTGTGCACCTGTTCAAATATTGTTATGCTCTCATCTTTCTAGTGTTGAATGAGTACCTTTCACCATGGATAGGCCAACCTTAGGTATTCTGTTCTAGAGTGTGAGTTATGGATTTATCTCCAAGGCTTACTCGTGCCAACATGATTTGTAAACTATCCATAGCAAAAGCATTGTGTACTATTCACATGGACATTAATGGTTTAACACACAATCTGAGTGCTTTTAGATTTTCCTATGCAATTTTAAAATTTTAATAGCTGTTTTGCACCATTGCCAATTATATTCTAGATGGTTAGTCTCATAGATGAACAGTTTTGTTTTAGGTATTATCCAACCAGCTTCACCATAGCCAAATACATTCTCTATTGGGTATTATCAGAGACTGCATTAGTCCATTGGATGATGTTGTTGACAGTTATTCTTCAGCTCTGAGCATTGATACAGATATATGACTGCACTGGCTTCCTGCCTCAGCCTTCAGTCTTGGGTTTTCGCTGGCTTCATTCTATGCTTTTTCGTGAGGCTCTCTCCTCACTTGTTTCTATATGTTTGTACTTGTTTACTTGGCTATGGTTTGCCTGCTCTTATTCTGGTTTTGTTAGTTTTGGTGTTTTATCTTTAGACTTAGTCAACTTTTCTGCTTCAGTTCTGTTCAATTGTAGGTAAATTTGTTTTGGAGTCCCATGGACCTACATTGGTCACTCATTTTTAGTAATATACTTTCATTCTTTCTGTTGGTCTTATATGTCATACAGATTTCTTTAGGTCTAAGCTTAACGAGATATGGTGGTGTCAAAAGTAATGCAATATTGAAAGAGAATGAATTTATATTAAAGTAGAAGAATATTATAATCTTAGTATATCAAGAGTATTAGATCATTGACAAAGAGAAAATGCAGGGTTCTAATGTTACAAGCTTGAAACTATTTTTTATTATCGGTTGACCTCCTTTATTCATGTCAGATTTGGACGATCAGTTTAGACATTTCATACACCATGGTTCAGAATGCACTGCCGTGGATATGGTTGTTAGTCTATTGATGCGTGCTGCTCAACAAGTACCAAAGCTGGCAGAGACGAGGTCTCGCCAAATTATACCTCTGTTTTTATCATTCCTTGGTTACTCTAACCAGGATATTGCAAGGTATTCTTTAAAATTTCAATTGTCAGGTTAATATTGCAATGGTGCTTGACACTTACATTTTTTGATAGGTGTTTGATTTTAAGATTTGTTTTATATGCAGTGTTAATAACTATGATGAGAATAAATGTAAGGGAAAACAGTGGAAAAACATTCTCAAAGAATGGCTGATTTTGATCCAAAAAATGAGAAATTCAAAGTCATTCTTCAAAGGTCATTTTCTGAAGGAAATCTTGACCAATAGGTAAGACTAATTATCATTTTATTCTAAGCTTAAGGGCATCCTTGCATTAGAAATATTCTAAATTGCTCAACCAATATAAGGAAAAGGAAGTCAACTGCTTGAGTATTATTTGTTTTCTTCCTCCTTAACTTTTTTACCAGATGGACTATTTAGAGTTGTTAAGTTTTTAATTTGTAATGAGTTGAAATTAGATATAGTAGCTGAATGCTAACATCTTACCTTGCCCATACTCTCTGAGGAGTTTATTATGAGTCCTGACAATTGTTGTTAATTGTTCTTGCCTGCTTAAAATTATGCAGTTATTCATGTAACATAGTTGTTATGATTGATCTTTTCTAGGCTTCTAGAGCAAAATGATCCTGATGTGCAGCTTAAAGTCCTTCAGTGCCTTTTGAACTGGAAGGATGGTTTTCTTCTTGCTTATGAAGAACATCTGAAGAATTTAATTTCTTTGAAGGAAGCACGTGAAGAAGTAACCACATGGAGCCTATCCAAAGAAAGGCAAGAAATTCAGGATTGTCATAGGGGAGAATTGATCCCCATAGTTATACGGTTGTTAATATCAAAAGTCAAAAAGAGCAAGGCAATCTCTTCAAAGAAGGTAAATTTCTTACTTCAACAATTGAATCAAAATATTGGACTAGAGTTATATGGTATTTTCACTTTTCAAGGCTCTGAACAAATGCTTTGTTTATTCTATTCCTACCAGTCTGCAGGCGCTATTCAAAGGAAGGCAGTTCTTTGTTTTTTAGCACAACTAGAAGTGAACGAGTTGGCATTATTTTTCAGTTTGCTTTTGAAGTCTTTCCAGAGTGCATTCATTGAAGAGCATGTTTCAACCTATGGCTCAAAATATTCTTGGGAAGTTGCTATTGAACAAGGTGCAACATGGGATTTTGTTAAACTGATTAGCACAGAAAGGGTAGCTACTATTCCGTACAAAAATAAGTCAGGGTTTTTGCATGTAGTAAAGGATGTTTTAGAGACCTTCAGTGAAGAACAGGTTACCCCTTATCTTGTCCCATTGTTAGCGTTCATTCTTCATATATTGCAATCCTGTGCACAAACTCTTGAACATCAGAAAGAAAGCATCTTCAGCTGCAATTTTGCACACGGTAGTGAGGCTCTTGCTGAATCTAAGATGACTGATGTGAAAATGTTGAATGATGCACATAACATACATGTAACTGGGGAAGCAAATCAACTTAATGTTGTGGTTTCAGATGATAAAATGGAAAAACTCGATACTACCTCAGTGTTATCAACTTTAGCTTCCAATGAGGCCCAAATTACAAGTGCCATGGCTTCTGAAGGGAAAGTAGTGAACCCGTCATCATCTCTTTTTGATATGAAAGACTTGAGATCTTTGTGTCTCAAGGTCATTGCTATTATGCTGAATAAGTATGATTCATTTGATTTTGGTTCAGTGTTTTGGGATATGTTTTTTACAGCAATCAAGCCCTTGGTTGATAAATTTAAACAAGAAAGCGGCAGCAGTGAAACACCCAGCTCGTTGTTTACTTGTTTTCTGGCAATGAGTCAAAGCCTAAAGCTAGCCTCATTTCTTCAGAGAGAAAAAATGCTCGTTCCCAATATTCTTGCAATCCTGTCTGTTAAAGGTGTGTCAGAATCCATGATATCGGCTGTTCTGAGTTTTGTCGAGAACCTTCTGGATTTGGATGATACAAATAACGAAGATCAAGATAAGGTCTTGCTACAAGAAATTCTTTTGCCTCATCTTGATATTCTTTTCACAAGTATGCAGAATCTCATGCAGATTCGACACAAGAAGAGGAGGTATTGTTGGTTATTTTCTTGGGCATTCACAAACATGTTGCAGTTATTCTTCTTTCTTTTTTTTTATTTTTTTCAAAACTGATTTAAGCATTCTGGATAATTTCTGATTTCTTTGATATCCACTTATTGTGCTTCTTGGTGCTGACTATATATATGATCTTATTGAATTTATGTAGACTCCAGTGTAAGTCCTTGTTTTTAATAGTTATGAACCACATTTACTAGTGTTAACTATTTATTGGTTACTAAATAAAATTCAACGAATTATTTATTTCATTTGAATGCTCGAATGGAGATAATATGCATGGTTATCTTATGTTCATTTTCATCTTCAAAGATATGGATCCTTAACTATTTGTGATCTAAGACCAGTTAAAATTTCCTCCAAATTACGTCTCATGCAGAAACCTGCTGTTCTAAGTCAAACCAAAAAGAGCCAAACCACTTTTCAGCTTCATTGTTGATTGAAATATTTCCAGTAAAAAAATTCTCACATTGTTTTCTACCAAGGCAGGACAGAAGTTGGGCAGACCATTTCCCATTCTTAAAAGTTTTCTTACCTTGAAATCATAGTTACCAGGTTCAGGAAATCTGATTTGATTGGGAGGTAAAATAACTTACATAAATTTCTATAAGAATGAAAAAATTGCGATTGAGTTGCAGATATCTGGCCAGGTTTGGATCAAATCCATGTGGGTTTGGTAACTATGCTTGAAATTGTAGCTGACCATCACCACTCATATATTTCATGAAGATGTGATTAACAAGAGAAATAAATTAAGCAGGCAACCTGAATCCTTCTAGGACTTACATTCAAGACACTCGTAACAAAGAACTCATGCAATTCCACATGTTTAAGATTAAGTGGAACCCACTGAAAAATGGAAATGGCAATATGCCATTCTCTAAGTAGAATGATGCTGATCATTATTGAGGAACAAAACCAAGAACAAAAATTAAAGTTACACTACTTTAACCTTGGATACCAATCTGGGCAAGGCTATATGCATTTGTAGATACAACAAGAAAATCTGTCCATGACGGGCAGAAAGTGAAGGCAATTAAAAAATATTTCCATCCTCATGCAAGATTTGTATCTTATCTTTTGACTAAATTCACTAGAATTACCTCTCTCCAATTCTCACATTATGCCTACTGTCACAATGCATTTTTTATCTTGCTAAAGAAGGAAACTTTCTACACATTCCTCATTCCTGAGCTATCAAGATGCATAAATATGTGGAGAACCAGACTTCTAGTTTGTTGAAAATACGAAGGACATCAATACCTTTTTTGTAAAGACCCCTGTTTTCTCATTGCAATGGATGTATATGCATATGGAAATGCAACACAAGTACATTTAGTAATCCCAAATAAAATGTTTCAAACATAACATTCCTTTGTGTATTTCCATTCATAGGGTTTTTAGAGCATGAGATTCCTTCACACACCTTCCACTCATTTACATTCCTAATCCACCTTTGAATGCAGTTGTAGATGCCATGCAAACACTCTTCTAGCCCAGTTCAGGTATAAACAAACATTCTTCTGATAATTTATCCTTTACTGAAAAGGGTAAGCAAGAGACTTCTAGCTCACTTCACAGATAAATGAACATTCTTCTGATAATTTATCCTTTACTAAAATGGGAAGCAAGAGATGTAGGAAAAATGCTATTTCTGAAGTTTGATTATACCAAAACAGAGTGTTCTCCAAATGAATTTTGCTTGGTGTTTGCAATTTACACAGGCCAAAAACTGTTAGTGGCCCAAAGGAAGAGTATACATATCTTAAATGTGATAGATTCCATTTCTTCAGGGACAACAGGATGTGTTTTGGGCATGGTAGTCCAGGAGGTCATTTTATGGGGACGGCAGGGGACAGTGGAGTGTGTGTGTGTGTGTGTACATGGTTGAAATCTGACAGGGCTGCGTGAGAGAATCCTGGTTCTTTGGGTGTTGGGTGTGTGAATTGGGATGGGAAGAGATGATTAGTTTGTGCAGCCTCCAAAAACTTAAAAGTGGGAACCAATAATGAGGCAAAATCCTAGGCATTACTTCTCAGTCTTTAGGTTTTTGAGCAGTTTGCTGTCTCTTTAGTGTGCATCGAGGGAGATTCAATGCTAGTTATCAATACTGTAGGGAAAAGACATATGCTGAACTAGAAAATTACAAAAGTTCTTTACTTTATTTGACCATTATTAGGTTCCTTCACTTCTTTCTCTATTCAACATGTCTGTTGTGAAATCAATAAAGAAACTGACTTCCCAGCAAATTATGCCTTAGACAACGAGATTAAATGCACAATTGATAACAAATCAAATGAATGGGCCAATTTTGGTCTCCAATAATCTTTGAATGTTTTCTATGCGTCCTAAGGCTTGAGGTGATTGGATGCCATCACAATTTTGTCCCTATTTAACAACTAATGGCAGATTTCAAGAGGTCTCCTATATAAGGTTAAAGAAAATCTTCTGAATGCAATCAAAATAGTGTTGGGTAAATAATTTCTTTGCACAACACATCATAACAGGGAATGATTTGGCTTCCATGTTTGTGGGAGTTATGTTGGATATGGAAGACATTGGAGTCATTAGGTCGATGACACAAGCCTTCAGAAGGGATTCCTCATAGGTTTGGAAGACACCTTGGCCATCAGTTGGGTTGAAACACTTTGACTTGACCAATCCGTTGAATGTTGGCTCTGCGGTTGGTACAAGGGTTCCCTTCCTCATCACCATTGATGGTTGAGCTTAGAAGTAACAAAAATTATTTGTGAAGAAGGCTATTGCATTCCTCAAATTTGTAGTCGGGTTGGTGTATGTGGGAAAAATAGGTTGGAGTTTTGCACTTCAAGAAGACTCTAACTCTAGCATAGAACAACTAGTTCCCTGTGTTGCTATGGAAAATGTGGCACTTGGATAGTTATCACATTGAGCAAAGATAACAAGTTCCCTTTTGTGGCTTTATGCAAGAGTGGTAGAACCCAAGTTCAAATGTATTAGTAGCTTAAAGTCTTTTGTAGGTCTCCTACTATTTGTGGGTTGGTTGGTTATGCTCCCCTATTCATAGATCGAAGCACTCCCTTGTTCATGAGTCAGAGCACTACTATTCATATTTTATGTGTAATATCCCCAAATAGGATACTAAAAGAAAACAATAATTTCTGCAACTAGGGCACAAAACTAATAACAATTTTTTTCACAAACTAGGGCATAAATCGGAATTTTATTTGCATTAAAGTAGCTCCAAACAAACTCTGAAAATTCTGATAAGATTTAATAGAAAATTCTGAATATTACTATGATCAGAAAAATAACATCCCAAATCCTTAAAACTGCCCAGAAATTTCTAGAATTACGTATCAGATATTTTCAGCAAATAAGTGAGCAGATTTCATACCAAACTATTGCAAAATTAGGTCAAAATATTTTCTAACTCTAGCTGTCCCTCCAAAAATGGTGCTGGGCTCTCAAAAAGACTAGCTTTAAGTTTGAAATTGTTGCCCTTTAACAACCATCCTCAGAAAACTTAGGAATGAATGATTTGCAGCAGTGAAGACCTTTAGATCTGAATAACCAGTGCTGATAACATTGTAATTTTAGCCTCCAAACCTGATAAAGCCTTGCATCCCACAATAAACAATGTGTTAGGGTTTCACAAACCAAAGTTCTTCCACTGAAACACACTCTTTTGACTAGGAGAGCCCATATGTCTCACCAAAACTAGGGATACTTAAGGGTTTCAATCCTCAAGCCAAGTTGCAGTGGCAATAAGCAGAAGACTTCATCACACAATGCCCCCAAATGAGCCCTTTAGGGTGTTATATAACAACTCACAACCATATGATTTAATTTCCACCCTTCATCTTAACATCTTTAATCCAAAGGCTCACATTAAAACCCTAAAAATATGTTCTTATCAGCGCCTAGAAGCTGGACGCCCCCTTTAGGCTAATTAGAACATGTTTTAAAGATGTCACTTAAGTACATAAAAAGGGGACAACTTAAGTCCCTTGGTTAGGCATTACTTTAAGTTGCCTAAAAAGACGTGCCCAACATAAAATAACTTAAGTTGCATCAAAAGACATGCACTCAACTTAAAATTAGAATTAAGAACAAGCCAAGGACTTCATTTCTTACCCAATAATGCTCTATGTCCTCTTCCTCTTGGGTAAACCAAGGAAAGGACAACCAATCTGCTGCTAATCATCTTGATTTGAGTTGGGGACATTACAATCCTCCCCACCCAAAGAATGCTTGTCTTCAAGCATTTTAAGGCTTGGATGCTTAAGAATCTCCTCTCCTTCCCATGTTGCATCCTCCAAAGGCAAGTTTTTCCATTTGATAAGGTGCTCAAAAATTACCTTATTCCTCAACCTTTTCTCCCTTACTTGCAAAATTGTTTCTAGAATAAGTATCCATTTACCCTCTTCATCCATGGGAGGCAATTGCGTGGAAGGTGTCACATGCTGTCCAAGTGCTCTTTCGAGACATGATACATGGAATACATTGTGGATCTTGCTTGTAGATGGCAGCTCCAGCTCATATGCTACTTCACCAATTCTCTTAGTTACCTTGAAAGGCCCATAAAATCTGGGTTTAAGCTTTTCTGCCCCACTTACCTTCAAGGAAGACTGTCTATAAGGTCGAAGATGCACAAATACCAAGTCTCCCACTCAAAATGTAAATTTTAATGACCAGATTATGTGCACAGAAAATTAATTCAAAATCAGACAAAATAACACAGCAGATACCCTGGGAAAACCCTCCTCTTGAGGGAGAAAAACCCAGCAACAAAGATCTCTCTTATATATATAAACAATGACAACAGTTCACTTTACAATGAGGCCGAACACAGGGTCAATATTCAGCACCTGAATAAAATGCAAGATGAGATAATACAAAGCCAGTAATCAGCACCTGAACAAGACGCAAGAACAGATAGCACAACTGTCACTTCTTAAGATTCAAATTCTGCTCTAGGAGAGTCCGCAATCTGCCCTTGAAGAATTCGCTCTTGACAGTATTCGCATTTGACAGAAGTTCGCACTTGACAGAAATTCGCACTAGATGATAATTCACACTTGAAACTAATTCACACTCTGCTGTTAAGGAATTCGCACTTGCATGGAGTGAACTTGATTATGGAACAAGGAGTGAAATGGTCTTCTATAAATACATGGCTATGAGAGATCGCATCTCTTTAAGAACAAAGTCGGCCTCAAGAAGAGATTGAACAAATAACAAGTCGGCCAAGATAAATTATATTTTCCAATGAAGGTCGGCCTAGAACTATAATGTTGTCAAGAGAGAATATAATAATAGATAAGGAATGAGGTCGGCCTCATGACATTCGCGCCTCCTCATTAAATGTAAGTCAATACAAAATCGAATATAAATTAAATAGCCGAAAGGCTATCATTTAATTTATGTTGCCTCCAATTGGACTGAGCTGAAAGGATCGCCTGAAGCTGTAACTATCATTAACACAAAGACCTCTCAACTCTATGGTGATCAACAAATTTCTTCTGCTGTTTCTGTGCAATTTGAATATTCTCCTCGAGTGCTTTGAGGATGTCTTGATTTTCTTTAGCTTGCTCAAGAGCTTTTGGAGCTTTGGAATTAAAAAGAACCAAATCTACAAATGTAGAAGCCTCATAGCTGTACAAAGCTTTGAAAGGAGTCATGCCAATGCTCATGTGATATATAGTGTTGTAACAAAATTCTACCAAATGTAAACATTTTGCCCATGCTTTTTACTGTCCCGAAACATAGTTGCTCAAATAACCTTCAAGCCATTTGTTAACAATTTCAGTTTGACCATCCGTTTGAGGATGATAACTAGTGCTATGATCAAGTTCCATTCCAGCCAACTTCATCAACTCTTGCCAAAAAATGCTGATCAATATGCGGTCTTCATCACTTACAATCCTTTTTGGCACTCCATGAAGTCTGAAAATTTGCTCAAAAAACAGACCAGCAACTTGTGGTGCTTTAAATTCGAAAGGCATGGGCATAAAATGGGCATATTTAGTAAGTTTGTCCACCACAACAAAAGTACAGTCCTTACCATTCACCTTAGGCAGCCCTGTAATAAAATCCATCGATATTTGTTCCCATTTCTGATTGGGAATAGGAAGTGGTTGTAGTAGCCCTACTGGAAAAGAAACTTCAGCCTTGTTTCTTTGGCACTCTAGACATTCCCTTACATGTTTGAGAACATCATCTTTTGTGCCCTTCCATGAAAATCTTTCATGAATGTACCTATATGTCTTCAAATAACTAGGATGACCAGCAAGTTGATTGTTATGAACAATAAGAATCTTATCTTTATCTTACTTTTAGGCACTAAGTAGATTCTATCCTTGTAATAGATGATGTCATTCAACACTTTATATCTTTCATCATCAACTTTACCATCTAAAATATCACAAGTAGGCTGATTCTTTGAATATTCAATTAGTATCTGATCCCTCCAAGTAGCTGAAATTTCTGAGAGTGAGCAAATTGTGGGATTTCTAGACAATGCATCAGCCATAGTTGAAAAACTCGCCAAATTGAAAAACTTGCCAAGCCCAAAAAACACGACTCGGCAAAAAACTCAGCAACTTAAAAAATTGCTTAAATTTCATTAAAAACACATTTTTTTTTGCAAAATTCAATGATAAGATGCATCCAATGAGTCAATAATTGAGTACATAAAAGAAACAAGTTGAGTCTAGTTGTATTTGATTGATTTGAAAGCAAATTGGGTACAAAATGGCATCCTCATGTGGAATGTGCTAATACTGATAGTTTGAAACAAAATGAAAATAGCAAATTGTTTTTGTAAAACTGAAAGTAAATACTACATTAATATATTTTACAAATTTATATCTTCCTCTTCCCATGTCTAGTGAAAACTAGGGGGAGGTAGAACTAGACGATATTATAGATGAATACTTGTAGGCAAACTTGGAAACTTGGACTTGGAGAGTACCTATAAAATCAAATGAAATGAAAATTCCTTTTTAGTGGCCGCGTGAGACCTTTGTTTTGGACGGATGAGTTTTTCTTGCGGACTCGTTGAGTTTTTGGTGAAAACTTGCCAAAAACTCGGCAAGTTTTTCTTCTTTATTTAGCGAGCAATTTTGGAGAGTCAATGCAAGAAAAATCCACTATAAAAAAAAACTCGCCAATTACTTGGAGAGTTTTTCAACTATGGCATCAACAACAACATTATATTTTCCTTTGACAAATTCAATGTCAAAATCATACCCTTGTAGGTTACTTACTCAATGTTGTTGTCTCTCATTTAGGCCTTTTTGCTCCATGAAATATTTGACGCTATTATGGTTAGTCCTCACTATAAATTTGCTGCACACAAGATATTGTGAAAACTTTTCAAAACGGCCCCAATACCAATGCCAGATGCATCACATTCAAGCACAAAGGGTTTAGAGAAATCCGGTAAAGCCAAAATAGGATAAGTTCTCATTACCTTCTTAAGACGATCCATGATTCTTTGAGTCTCATTTGTCCACCTGAAAGCATCCTTCTTGGTCAAATCTGTCAAAGGAGCGGTTAATGAAGAAAACCCCTTCACAAAAGTTCTATAGTATGTGCATAGACCAACAAAACCCCTCAATTGTGACACGTTCTTGGGTGGTGGCCAGTCAAGTATAGCTTGAATCTTCTCTCTATGTACCTTCACTCCACCATTCCCAATGACATCCCAGGTACAATAGCTCAGTCATACCAAACTCAGATTTAGAGGCTTTTGGAAAAAAAGAATTAGCTGCTAAGATACTCAATACCTCATCAAGGTGCTGAAGATGCTCTTCCCATGTCTTGCTATATACTAAGATGTCATCAAAGAAAACCAACACGAATTTCCACAACTGCTTATTGAACACATGATTCATGCAAGACTGAAAAGTAGTCAGAGCATTTGATAATCCAAAGGGCATCACCAAATACTCAAAATGCCCATAGTGACACTTGAAAGATGTTTTGTGTACATCTTGCTCTGAAACTTGAATCTGATGGTATCCTGAATGAAGATCTATTTTGGAGAAATAGACCGCTCTATGTAGCTCATCCAACAATTGGTCAATACGCAAAATAGGATACCTATTCTTGATGATCTTCTTATTAAGTGCATGATAATCTATGTACATCCTCATCGTACTAGAGGAAGCAAAAGGACTAGAGGTAGGTCATATATCTCCTGCATCCAACAATTCTCGAATAGTCTTCTCAATCTCACCCTTGAATCATTTGGGATGACGATAGGGATTTGTAACCACTAGTTTGCTATCCATAAGCTCAATGACATGCGCAAATCCATGATCTGGAGGTAGTCCATGTGGTAAATCTGAAAACACCAAACTATGCTTGTCCATCATGCCTTGTATGTCCACATGATATCTACGTTGTCCTATATCCGAAGACTTATCTGAAATAAAACACTACACTGCCCACTCATCCTTTGAATGCCGAAAAATTCTCTCCATCCTCTTGGATGAAATAACTCTAGGTGCCTTTGAAGATAAGCCTCGTAACACCACCTTCTCACCATCTGCAGTAAAACTCAATTCCATGGTTTTTAAGTTCGTGACATATGGACTTATAGAATGCAACCACTGAACACCCAAAACAACATTGGTGTCCTCAATGTCAATCACATAGAAATCATCAGTAAGGGTGTAGTTTCCCAAAGATATACTCAATTGTGGCACAAAATTAACACAACACAATGTGCCATTCGCTGTCTTCACTTGGAAGCCATCATGCTCTTCAACTTCCAAACCCCATTTCTTCACATAGGACGCATCAATGAAGTTGTGGGTGGCCCAACTATCAATCAATACAATAACTCACTGTGCTTGTATGATGCCCTTGACTCTGAAGGCATTATAATGAGGAGTGGTAGAGAGAGTTGCAATTGCACCTTCCATTTTGTGCCGAGTCGTCCTAATGCTCATCTACACTTGACTTCCCATCCATCTGCTCCTACTGCTCATCATGAACCTGGGTCTCCTCCAGCTCATCATCACTAGGCTCCTTGAAGACCTCAATCCAATGGGCTTTGCCCCTATTCTTACACTTATGTGCAGGTGTCCAAGGCTCACGACAATCATAGAAAAGCTTCTTCCTCCTCAACTCGTCCCTCAAATCACGAGATGGCCCACCAATTGGGTTGGATATCCCACATGTTGGTCTAGTATTTTTTGGTTTCTTGTCCTTCTATGGCCAATTCTACGATGAGGATTTCCGTGGAAACTTACTAGGAAACCTAGCATGTGGTGTAGATAACTCCATATTCCTTGCACACTTAATAGCATCCTGCAAGGATGGTGGATCAAAAGCTTTAACCCAACCTCTGAGAGGTTTTGACAACCCCTCAATGAACCAAGAAATCAACCTCTTCTCGGACACATCAAAAACCATAATTGATATTTGCTGAAACTCTGAAATATATGTATCAAGTGCCAAAACCTGTCTTAATTGAGCCAACTCCTTGGAGCACACCTCTAAATCCTTACGGTCAAACAGTTCTATCAATGTAGTGCAAAACTGATCATAAGAGACTATCGCTCCATGTCCTTGTGTCACTAACCTATGATACCACCACTTATGTGCAGCTCCGTCAAGGTGAAGGGTAGCAAACTTGATGGCCTCAATCTCCTTCATCTGGTTAAAAGCAAGATAAGTGTCCAATTTTTGAACTCAATCTCTAGTTGTACACTTGGATGATGCATCAAAACTAGGTAGGGATAGTTGTCCCAACCTCTTCTGCAACCCATAATTTTGCTTCCCTTGATTTTGTTTTTGCTTGGGCTTTGTGCACTTGGTGACCTCCAAGTAGTTCGTGAAAGAGATGGCTGATTGAAAATCCGGTCCCAAAGCTTGATACTTAGCTAGTATTTCCCAAAGCTTGATACTTAGCTAGTATTTCAGCATCTTCATGATTTTCAATAGGTTCCTCTTGTGTAGGTTCATCATCTTGTATAAAAGTAGGCATGAACGGTCTGGATTGTGATGAACCCATGGATTTGCTGGAAGAACATTCCTTATTTTCTGCAATTTTGCTATTTACTTCTCTTCTTGTATGCATCATAGACCTTCCGTATGTTGTGTTATGAGCCAGCTGACTTAAATAAAGATTGTTATCATGTAATAGCCTCACCATTTTTGAAAACATTTGTTTTGCTTCTTCTTCATTTGATGATGGTTGCTGATTGGGATCTGCCATTGATTCCTTCAGCTTTTCAAGCTATGACACCCTTTCCACGCATGCAGTCAACCCAAACAGGCTGCCAAGTTCTTTCAGCTCTGATACCACTGTAATATCCCCAAATAGGATACTAAAAGAAAACAATAATTTCTGCAACTAGGGCACAAAACTAATAACAAATTTTTTCACAAACAAGGGCATAAATCTGAATTTTATTTGCATTAAAGTAGCTCCAAACAAACTTAGAAAATTCTAAATATTACTATGATCAGAAAAATGACATTTCAAACCCTTAAAACTGCCTAGAAATTTCTAGAATTACATATCAGATATTTTTAGCAAATAAGTGAGCAGATTTCATACCAAACTATTGCAGATTTAGGTCAAAATATTTTCTAACCCTAGTCGTCCCTCCATATATAGTGTTGAGCTCTCAAAAAGACTAGCTTTAAGTTTGAAATTGTTTCCCTTTAACAACCGTCCTCAAAAAACTTAGGAATGAATGATTTGCAGCAGTGAACACCTTTAGATCTGAAAAACCAGTGCTGATAACATTGTAATTTTGGCCTCCAAACCTGATAAAGCCTTGCAACCCACAATAAACAATGTGCTAGGGTTTCACAAACCGAAGTTCTTCCATCGAAACACACTCTTCTGACTAGGGAGAGCCCATATGTCTCACCGAAACCAGGGATACTTAAGGGTTTCAATCCTCAAGCCAAGTTGCAGCAATAATAAGCAGAAAACTTCATCACACATTGCCTCCAAATGAGCCCTTTAGGGTGTTATATAACAACTCATAACCATATGATTTAATCTCCACCCTTCATCTTAACATCTTTAATCCAAAGGCTCACATTAAAACCCTAAAAATATGTTCTTATTAGCTCCTAGAAGTTGGACGCCCCCTTTAGGCTAATTAGCACATGTTTTAAAGATGTCACTTAAGTACATAAAAAGGGGACAACTTAAGTCCCTTGGTTAGGCATTACTTTAAGTTGCCTAAAAAGACGTGCCCAACATAAAATAACTTAAGTTGCATCAAAAGACATGCACTCAACTTAAAATTAGAATTAAGAACAAGCCAAGGACTTCATTTCTTACCCAATAATGCTCTACGTCCTCTTCCTCTTGGATAAACCAAGGAAAGGACAACCAATTTGCTGCTAATCATCTTGATTTGAGTTGGAGACATTACATTATGATCTGAATATAATGGAATGGCCCTCAATGCCACTCTAACATATCAAATATAAAGATGGATGGTAGATGCATATATATTTGATTTACATGCACATGACATATATATTATAGATGGAACTCAACTTTTTACAAGTTTGGCTACACGGCATGAAAATTTTAATTGTAGACATTGATAAATGTATCAAATCTAATGTTCAATGTAAGATGTTGATTGATTTAGGTGTAGCAAAAATAAAAAAATAGAAATTTTGATTTTTGGTCAATTTTTTTCATTACAACAAAATGCTTGAAGGCTACAAAATCATAAATGAGTCAATGGAAAAATGCACAACAATAGGCATACTAATAAGAATATAGATATAAAAAATATGGTATTAAGTACCACTATACCTTATTTAGGTTATCACTATCAAAAGAGTCCTTTGACTCTTAGTCACTCTATATATCAAGTTGTGACACATCCAATGGAATCCCAACAAATCTCAGCTACATCTCCTTGTCAATATGTCTGGCATCAACACCCCAACATGTGGTTGGAGTCTATTAATACACAAGAATTTGTCAATCTTGAAGTTGCAAGGCACTTTGAACAACTAGGTTCTTCGCTCATCTTGAGGTAAGCCTATTCCTCTTGAGTAAGTGGACCAATTCATCTCTACAATAGAGGAACCAATAACTTGTGATAGTAGGCAAATGACAAGTTGCCTTAGCTCCACTATATTATTCCCATGCCATGTCCATTATCCAATAGAGTTTATTTTAAGCAAGGGTTGCCTCATCTGTTGGGAATTTGGGCAGAGGCAAATATAAAAATTTACACATGATAATATGCTTCTCTATTCCACTCTCAATATATGGCTAATATATAGCCACTTACATAGCCAAACAACCTCCTATTTAATAGGGAGGTGTTATAACAAATATTTCGGAATTCCATTCACGGGTGTAACACATTAACCACTAACTATTGTGATATATTGTTATTTCAACAATATATACGACTAACCATCCAAACCTATATTAGTGAGTTGTTTATTAACAACATCACTATTACAATAGTAATTACCTTTCTACATTTACATAATTACTAACAGCTCAAATATAATGTAAACATTAATTTTCCTAACATCCCCCCCATTAATGTTTACATGGTAGAAAAACATTCACACACTCCTCTGCAGTATGCTCACCCTTGTGGCATGTCCAACTAGGTGACTCATGACCTTGATCCAAAAGAAAGGCTCTCTCCTTCCATGGTTTTAAATAGGCTTACCACAAACCTTGACGTGACAGGAACTCATCAACTGTTCACCTCTTGTGGTTTTCTGGATCCTCCCACAAACCCTTTCAAGATCCATGAATTGCATTACATTGGTTGTTTTGTTCGCCACTATGCTTGTACATCAGGGAAGTTATATGGAAATCGACATACATATCATAAATCTGAAAAAAACTCATACTAGAAAAGGTTTCACATTATATTCCATAAGAACACAGTGTTCTTAATTATAGTCACTGTTATCGATCGTTGCCACTCGATCTCGAACAGCATAGACAACTGCCACTGCCACTGGAAGCTGCCCTTGACTTGTCATTTTGGCGCAAAATGGGATGGAACATTGGTTATTATTCCCCCCCACAATGGGAAATTTCCATTTATTCACACAACCAAGAATACTGAAAAGCAAATCATATCAAGCTGCATACTACTGTCTGGATCTTGCTGCACATGATCACTATTGCCAATGAACGTATTCATTGATCGATCATCTTCTAATGAAGTACAACAGTCAGAGGATCACCACAGTCAGAGAACTTCTACAGTCATCTGCTCTCCAATACAATCATTTTTCAGCATTCACACACCAAACTGAAAAAACACACTACATATTGTACATTTGTCACCATATCATGTGTGTGGCCCCGTTGTTGGTGACTAATGAGAGGTTGATTGATCTCCAACTTCTGATGCCTCTTGCCTCCAAATTGATTTGCTACTTAGCAAATCTAGCTTTGAGGTTCAATTTTATAATTCCCCCGTCAAGATGGATGCTGTGTACAAGCGATAATGCATCCAATTACAATTGCGACAATTTTTATTTTTTGACACCTTTTTGAAATTTTGATAGATATGCTCTTGACGATACAACAATAAACGATTCAAAAAATGGGTCCTATACAACTTGACTTTGACTTACTTTGACAACATACAATGTTTTTATTTGAATTTTAGATTATAATATAAAAAAATCTCTATATGAACTAATAATACATTTTAAAATACTAGACAATAATTTATAATTACAACCTATCAATATGAAACTATTAAAACTAACTTCAATCTAAAAACTATTCAACACTTATGACTTTGAGTAGTAGTCTAGTAGACAATGCTGAAAAAATATTACCAGATTCATTATGATCACTTGTGAACCCATCATTCCTGGCACCGATCCAAATCGATCAAGGACCACCTCCAACGATATGAACTACCAATGGTGTGCATGTGCCAAAAGTGTCTCAAGGTGCTAGGAAAAATAAGGAAACCGCATACTTGCCCTGCCAAACCAAGGGCCACACGAATCGGGCTTATCTTCAACCTGATTTGGAGCACATCAACAATAATACCTGATCTTCCATGGATCTGTAACGGTAAGAGGCCAATGACGCACCAAATGCAACAACACGCACTGATCAATGAAAAAAACAA